>JARYHS010012519.1:170752846-170795964 GCA_031002005.1 Vandiemenella viatica | reverse complement strand
ATAAAACAAGCAATACCCGACGTTTACAATCCGCCGTTGTAAGCAAACAAAAACTGAATGAAATATTTCAACAAAATAAAAAAAAGCAAAGTTAACATTGAACAACATGGCAACACAGGCCATCAAATTGAAGCTAACATTTTACTGTAACAAAAGAATATCCCAGGGGCGCCGTATAAAGTTAAAGAAAAGCATCAAAATGAATTTACATTTAGCAAGATGCTTGAAATTTACAGTGAAATATAAAATCAGCTAGCTCAGTGATTTTTTTAGTGGCGGGAGCAGAGTCTTATCCCCGTGCCGCTTAAGGGTTCACAAGTCCATTAAAACCCGATGAATAGTGACCGTCTGCATCTGGTACATTACCATAAAAGCATCGCCGTGAAGTAGCGTGACATGCACAATGTCACTGCAGCTATGGAAGTCAGATAAGCGGGTACGACCGCGTTATTAGAACGACTTCCAGATAATGGTAGGCATACCATATAACATCTCGCTTCCCAAAGCAAGAGAGTGATCACAACCAGACAATGATCACCAGACGAGAGCGTGTCGGCTGACACGTCTGTTCATCACCTCTTCCCGGCAGCAAGTGTCGCTTAAGATGGCTCCTTCCTTCTTCTTCGGAAAGTCGCCACTCCACATGTAACAAACTCCCTAGAATTAGTATTGTGGACCCCAATAAATGTTCATGATTGGCTATCTACACATTTCCGTCGTCACGTGTATTATATCGCATCTCGCATTCGCTGCATCCCTCCGCGCGTTTTCTGCATGGCCTTCAGTGCAGTAGCGGAGTGGGGCGAGGTGAGCGCTCCTACCCTAACGGAAATGTAGCCGCGTGGGCCCGGCGCCGATGTGTCGCCGCGTCCTCTATTGTCCCTCTCTCAACCGTCCGAAAATGGCAGTTTCCAGCCTCCAATATTCACCACCTTTCTGAGCCACGAGCTTTACAGAAAATAAATTTATAACAATTCTACCTTGGGCTGCCCTGGTTTAAATACCCATTTAATTTATCCATACAACCCCCATTATTCACGATATTTACACGTCAAAATTATGAATATAATTAATAAAATTGAATATAATTAATAAAATTGAATATAATTAATAACAATTTAATTATATTCATTGTGGGTGACGCTGTCACACCACAATCCCAACCGAGGTTTTTTTTTTTTTTTGTTTGTCTCTTTGAAACTAGAGTTGTTTATCTGGCTAGGTTTTATTTTATAAAATCTGTCAGAGGTTTTCACATAAGCTGTTTTAAGATGTCTGTAATGAGGTGTGGGAAAGTTTGAAACAACTCTAATAAAGATAAATAAGTTATATATAAATAAAACAAATGATGCTGTGTGGGGTAAAACCAAGAACTTCTTGCAGACAACTCTTTAAAAACTTGATATTTTTACAATTACTTCTCAGTATACATTTTCTCTCATGTGTTTTGTCATAGAACATTTTAACCTATTTAAATCTAATTCACAGGTTCAATATAAGAAATAACTTGTACAAAACACAAACATCTCTATCATTAGAACAAAAAGGGGTTAATCATCTACTCCATTCAAGAATTTGAACAAAATAATTAATTTGCAAAACTCGGTTGTAAAAATTAATGTTTATTTTTATATTACCTTTTTTTTTTTTGTCTTGGGTGTAACAAATAATTGTTTTCACTATGATTATGACTAGTATGTATGTGTATTAACCATGACATGTTTCACATTCTGCAGGTCCTTCCTCATCAGAGATCCATGGAACAAGATTGATAAATAAACTCTGTTATGAATTTTATTAAATAGATGTACCAAAGGTCGAAGGCAGGATTAACTTCAGGGTGGGGCAAAAACAAGGAAACTTAATGAAAAATGCTTGTTGAAAATGGTTTAACTAGAAAAAATTAAACACTCAATTAACTTATTTAAGCAATAGTCTGTGAGGGTTCTGGCTCTAACTGGACAACATTTCCTTTTCAAATTTATTCTGCAGTGTTTGGTAACTCTGATGAAAATGCATGAGTATGTATGACCACAAACTCATTGGAGTACTCATCCACTCTGACAGTGACCTAATGTGTCATGCGTTATTCGCAAAAAGTAAATTATGTATTAAAAGTGGGAATTTTTTAATATATTTTTCGCTTGACTACATGAGGGGATCCAGGGTGGGGCAAACACCCAAAAATGTACCATCAAATAAATAAAATGAGTTTTCTGTTTCGGGTACTTAATTTGTGCACATATTATTTAAATAAGTTAAAGCTTTCTATAAGGAACAATGTAAATGAATATATAATAAAAAAGAAACTATAACAATACTATAAATGAATTCAATTTTTCTCAGCGTTGTTTATTTATAAACGTTTCTCGGGAAACAAACCGAGTAATATCATTACTGATGCACAATATTTCGGCGACTTTATTCTCCGTCACCATCTACAGGTGCAGTTGTAAGTCTTGAAGTCTGCCTTGAAGTCAGCCTTGAGTGTGTTGTTTGAAAACTGGCATGGCAACGATAGATGTTGTTATGTTGCCTAGCAGCATCTCAGATGTCATTAGATGCCCGCGGAGCACAAAAAGCAGAATGTTGGTGACGAGCAGCCTCAATAACAGGAACCCATGCATCACTTATCTGGAACCCACAATCCCTGTTAACCAAATCAGACCCGAGGCGAATTTCAAATGCTTCTTTAATGACACTGTCCCAGAAGCATCTCGCATGTGTCAGCACCTTAGTCGCTTCGAAATAAAAACATGTCCTTCTGCCAAACTATGTTCCGCCACTGCTGATTTGTCTTTTTGCCCCAGGCAAACATGTCGGGCTTGTTCCAAACAACGTTGTTGTACGCACCATATCGTCTGGCCGATGTATTTCTTTCCACATTCACACGGGATGCAATAAACTCCGGGTGTGCGAAGGGCAAGGTCATCTTTTGGAGAGTGCAAAATGTTTCTCAATTTTGGTGGTGGTAGGAAAATGGTCTTAATGCCATTTCTTGCCAGGACTCTTCTGAACCTAGATGTTGTGGCGCAAGAAGGCTAATTTATCGTGTGGACCATTATCATGTTTATTAGGCCTGCGTTTCATTTCCCGGAATGCCAACTGTATCTGATGTTCATTGTACCCATTCTTTCTGAAGGTATCACGCAGATGTTTTAACTCACTAGGAAGGCTGTCTTTATCACATATTGACCGCGCTCTGTGGACAAGAGTAGTTAGTACTGTCTTGCGCTGTGCCGGATGATGATGACTGTGTGCGTTCAGGTACAGGTCCGTGTGCATTGGCTTCCTATTGTAAAGTACCTTTTAGTTCACCAAAAGCACTCCCACTAGCTATCCCCAGTAGAAAAATATTCCATACATCGATTGTAAAGTTGCTTATGTTGGACTTAGAAATTTCGGGAAGAGTGATTGTCAACTTGAAGGAATTTTCCTGTAATCTTTCCCACAGTGAGAATTCACCATAAAAATTATTTTAAAGTGTATTTATCATATCGCGAAACGTTTATTTTAAGTGATATTCCTGTTTGTTCACGTTTTGAAACACGCGATCGGAAAAGTAAAAATCTAAGATTCGAGATATCTTTGGATCGCATAAAGCTACAACTGAACTTTTATCACCAGCTATAGTCAGCATTGTCCCCGATATTTTGGTGGTAAAATTAAATAATTTGGCAAAGTTTAATTAGTAGTTTTAATTAAGAGAAAAAAAATAACTTTTTAATTAAAAAGAATATTAATTTGAAATTTATATCAGCAGATAGCCCAAATTGAGACGATTATGAATATATAATGGTTTTGATAAAAAGTTTAAGCATTTGTCGGAATAATTTAGTTTTTAAAAATAGATTGTCGCGGATTGTTGATGAAGCGCGTAAAAATTCCGCCAAGTTGGTCATGTGATGACTTCAATTTTAAGATTATAGAAATCCTTTTGAATGTAAAATTAAATTAAAACAGATAGAACATGACGATAGAAAGTCCCTGTAAAAATTTCAAGTTAAACCATTTTGTACTTTTGGGGATATTAATTAAAGAAAAATTTTCTAACATCATAGGCTCTGAGAAGTCTATAAAAGACCTTGCAGGGAAGTGGTCGCGCAACTCCGTGCTAGTTACCAGAGCAAAATTGTTCCATGCGGTAGCGGTTTAGGCAAATTCCAACATGCTGTAATACTCACTAATGTTATGGGAACTTTGTGAGTTTTTGTCTTCTCGTAGAATTGTACTTAATCTGCAATCTTCAAAGAAACTGTTGTTCGATGCTTTATTCATGTATCTGGTACCGACAATATACGAGTGAACTATTTTCAAGAATATAAGTATTTTGTTATTCTCAAACTGTGTTAAGTGACTTTATTTAAATTACCCTTCACATTTGGGGTTTAATACGAATGTGTGGCGACGAGGTTATTTAATATTATAGCTACCAGAAGGCTACACATGGTCACAAACTAAATTGTTCACAGTTCAGGTGAAGGTGTTGCATAACCCCCATGCAGCCTTGGCGCATGACACTATACACCGTGTGTCCTAAAGTTCCATCGGCTTTCTTTATAATCAGAATGTCTAAAACCTCCATCGTGAACTGGATGTTTTTGTTGACACTGTTCAAGTGAAGGAGAAACTTATCTAGGTTGTCTCTACCATGGGGCCAAACAACAGATATGTCATCCACGTACCGAAAGAAGGCACTGGGCTTCATGGGGGCACTTTCCAACGCTTTCGCCTCAAAATGTTCCATATAGAAATCAGCTATAACAGGTGACAGGGGACTGCCCATTGCAACTCCCTCGATCTATTCATAGTAGTGCCCGCCATACAAGAAGTACGATGATTGTAATGTGTGGTGGAACAGCTCAACTAATCGGGTCTCGAAGTGCTGTTGTAGTAGAGCCAGCGTATCAGTCAGAGGAACCCTGGTGAAGAGGGAAACCACATCGAAGCTCACCATCAAATCCTGCTGACGTAGGTGAAGTTCTTTAACAATATTAATAAACTCCGCCGAGTTTTTCACATGGTGAACACATTTTCCCACAATTGGTGATAACAGACCCGTCAAGTATCGAGTCAGATAATAAGTGGCCGGTCCAATAGTACACACTATTGGCCGTAATGGTGTTCCTTGTTTATGGATTTTTGGTAATCCATAAAATTTGGGTGGAACAGCTGCGCGGGGTTGTAACTGTTTAGTAGTGCCTTCTGGTAGCCCTGAACATTTCAACAGAGCTAATAGTGTCTTCTGGTAGCCCCAAACATTTCAGCAGAGCTAATAGTGTCTTCTGGTAAAGTCGCCGAAATATTATGCGTCAGTAATGATATTACTCGATTTGTTTCCCGAGAAATGTTTATAAATATAACAATACTGTTATTTGTAATGAGTCCTCTACAACAAGTTCTTGATTTTACTTATACAGTATTGAAAGGAAAGATAAAGTATATCAATTGCTTATCAAAGTTGAAGGAAGGGGGCCTAGGGTGACAGAAAAAAAGGCATTTTGGGTAAACCCCTAACTTGTGAGTGCAGAGATAAAACACATGGCTATCTTTTCACAGGCCACCCTGGTCAAAATAAATAGAATTTCCTATGGTTAGTTCCAAGTGGGGAAGATGGGGATGATGGAAACAATATCATTTGGAAATTGAAAATAGAAAATGAGTGGTTGTTTATGATGTTTAGCTCAGAGTGGAGGTGTGTCATATATCAATGACCTCGGGAAAACAGTTTAGAATGAGGCCTATGACATATAATAAGTTGCAATTCCAATTTAACTGCTCAAGGGTAGATATTCGAACAAAAAGACTGCTGGATACTGTAAAACCAAACAAAAACTATGTTCCTTTTGAACCATACCACAGAATTGTAAGTCTGGTTAACTTACATGCTACCAACATCAACTTCTTTGGAGGATCTCATGCTGGACTAATCTCCAACATTAATAGACTTTTATGAATTATCTTATATGTTGATGTTAAGAATTATTTCTGTATGTACAAAGCCAATTGGCATATAAATAAATAAATAACAGTTTGACAACAAATCGATATTTAAAGGGAGAAAAACAGAACCTTAATATTGAGGCTTGATGATATCGCCACATGCGACTCTAAAAAAATTAATAACACTTTTATAAAAGTAAACCTATGAGAAAATTTTTCCTGTCTGAATAGGTTCTAAATAAATTAAACTATAACATACTAAAATTTTGAGGAAATCCGAGGAAAAATAGCGTACCTCGTGTAAGTGGGATTCTTGTAATTCACCTGAGAATAGTACTTCCCCATGGGAATATGCCAGTATTATGAAACAAGTCAACTCAAGGTTAGGCAAGACTATCAATAAGGTTGATGCATTTCCTTGTGGTACACAGCATCCATCCAATGCGTACTAAACGAGTCGCGCAGACAGTATCATTTTATCAGTCAACCAGCAAGTGTCGCGTTGCCAAGCTATTAAATCACTTATAATAGTTAACAGGTAAAACATAAATTAAATTAAAGCCACAGTTAGTACTAATTCTATACATTATGAAGAAATTGGTGAGTCCACCACTGGTATCAGATTACACTGCTGAAAATATTTAAGGCAGTATCGAACTTGAAAATCCTTTAGAAAATTGTGGGTTATCCTTCAAGGCACAACACTGTGGAGAAGCATTCTCATATTGAGAAGCAAACACATATTTGCATCCCAAAATTTAGATTGAGATTTATGATAGTTATACACTTTTACTGTTGACTCCTTAAACCATTGTAATAAAAAGTTCTTTCACTAAATTTAATTTCCTTAAAATGAATGATAAAGTCCACGAAATTATCCCACGGCTCTAGAATTAGACTTTTTGTAGTAACATATTGAAATTATACCTCACGACGCGACACTTGCTGGTTGATTGATAAAATGATCCTGTCCACGTGACTCATATAATACACTGGTAGGATGGATGCTGTGCACCACAAGGAAACGTGTCAACCCTATTGCCTAACCTTGAGCTGACTTGTTCCAGAATATTGGCATATTCTCGCAGGGAAATACTATTCTCAGGTGAATTACAAAACTCCCACTTACACAAGATACACTATTTTCCCTCAGATTTCCCCAAAATTTTAATATGTTATAGTTTAACGGGACAAATTTTCTCGTAGGTTTACTTGTTTAAGAGTTACTAATTTTTTTTTAAATCGCATATTGTGATTTCATCAAGCCTCAATATTAAGAATCCATTTTTCTCCCTTTAAATATTGATTTGTTGCCAAACTGTTATATTATTATTATTAAGTGAATTTTTCTCTTTTATTTAAGCATACTTTTATATTCCTAGCTGTTTTATTTACAAAATTTAAATTATTTATTTTTTAAATGAATTTTCGACCTTTATGTGTTATACCTAAAATTGATCATAATTTTACCCTTTATTAGTGGAGATGAATGAAGTGAATGGAATTTAGTTTGAGAAATTAACTATTTTAGATTCTATATTCTTGAAGAAAATGTTCAGACTGGAAGTTGAAAACTGTTTTATAATTAGGAAAATGTTTATAAAAGTTATTTACTATATGAATTATATGTCTATGGCCCCCTTCTGAATGGTTTTGACAAGGTAATGGATATATGACAAAGTGGTTAACTGCAGACAAGCATGTTTGTGGTAGTGAACGTCAGTAAGTGAGATACTGTTCGTAATTGCCAACCTGCAAACATGTTGTAATCAGAGTCCATTGTTGATTGAAAAAGGGTAATTACATGCTTGCTACTGGCCTGATGACTTTTGGATATTAAATAAACTTTATAGTAATTATATACCAAGTTGATATTTAGTTATTTCTGCAATACTAAATTCCCTTAAGGACAAATTATTTGAGGGGAAGTAATGTGAATTTTCCCATAAAGGGATAGCCTCCATGTCAATACTTTTCAGAACCTGTATACGGTTACATTTATTTGTTGATTTGGTATCACACGGACTAAGTTAAAAGGTTATATTCTCATGTTATGTGAAGAACTACAGTTGTTTTGATAAACTAGTACTCATTTCCTATCAGTTTTAAGATACATAACAATAAAGCTGAGAGACTGCAAGGGTCTAACAATATTTTGTGAGCTAAATTGTATCTTAGCAATGATTTAGGAACAAACATTAAGTTGTTACAAGCTGACAACAGAACTGCGCATAACTGCAATGTATATTTCATCATTAAATATTCTCCAATTAATAACTTCCCAGTTTTCTTCTTATTAATACAGTGAAACAATATTTTCGCTGCCATTATTTTCCAAAACAATAATACCATCACACACTGTCTGAAATGTGTAAGCAAAATATTGAGACTAATATTAAATTTAGTATTAACACTCTGTAAGTAAACAGCTATAGCTATAAAAGTAAATCTTTTTTGCAGTATCAGCAAGCTTTCATAGAGCCACTGAACTTTTTCATTTTCCATGGTTCCACCTCTGACTAAAGCTACTATCTGGTGTTTATTGTAAATAAAAAAAGTAGACCTTTGTTTTTAACACAGTTAAAAACTATCAAGTCACACCTATTACTCACTGATTAATAAGTAGCAGAAGAAGTATTCACTAATAATGTTATCCAGCATTTGGAGTAAAAAGATAATCAATCTTTATTTCAGATAAGAACAGTTTTTTTTGACAAATACAGAGTTTGGATAAATGAACTTAAGAATTATCAAGCCAAATCCGGCAACATATGGACAGCTTTACATAAATGACAAATTTAATGTTTAAGATATTTTTGTACATATTATTCTCTCTCTTTCTTTTTTCTGTCAATTTCCATCTCTGACATTTGACTGCAATTCTCAATCAACTCATAAACCCCCAGCAATATTTTTCTCAGAGGGAGAGACAGATTTCACACCATTTTACTAATTTTCCTCTTAGACTTAATACTCATGAATGCATAACTTAACTTATTTCCTGATAGACACTTGTTATCCACAATATAGAGGGTTAATTTAAAAACTTTTGGTTTATTAAAATGATGGTTGGTTTCAATTTTTATATTACACTAATGATATCCTAATAATTGCACACCACATTTAAGCCATTAGTATGTGAATTCGAAATTGTTAATATGTGCTTGTGGAGATAGCAATAATTCTAAACTTTAACAGTACTATTATTTGTAACATTTTTTTTTTTTTTACAGTAAATAGCTCAGAGCAGAACTGTTAATACTTGCTATTATTTGAACAATTTTTATGATTAAAAAAGTAAATACTTTTGTTTCCAGGTGATAATATGGTTAAAAAATTTATTGAAGTCATTCTTTTGTGGTTACATCTTGTCTCTCATGATAGAAATACCAGCTAGAAATATATGGACTTACTTCGTTGAAGGTATATATTTTTTTAAAAATTGATTTTGTACTCTTATTTACTTATATAACCATGTAACACTGCTAGCTATACACAGCCACCATGTGGAATCATAGCCTAACAGTGTAGAACATCTGCAGGGTCTGAATGTTTCCTATTTATATAATCATGTTGTTAAATGAAGTTACCCCTTATATGAACAATCACATATGTTTGATATATATTAAGATATTTCAGTCATATCTAAAATGTTACACTCAAATCTGTTATTAATTTTTCACACCAGTCCACTGGTATAGCAAATCGATGATGATGATATTTTCATATTTAACATTTTTAAAAGAAAGCTTTATGCTGGGGTCAATGTCTAAACTGTGTCTGATGCCATAACAGTTTTCCCTTCTAATCAACAATCACTTCTATGAACTGATAAAGGTATTTTCCAATTAAAGAATACACTGTCAACATCCAGTATGATTTGAAACTGATGTATTTAGAAAAGTTCAGTTACATGTACAGCACCAGTAAATTAAAAAGGCATCAGACTACTATCCGAAATTAAATATGACTGCAGACTGAACCATTCAAACACACTGTAAGCAGCTTCCAATGAAACCCCAAAAGATAGAAAAGTATATGAACTCATTGCAAGCTAAGCATCAGATTAACTGGTGTCAAGGTTAGGTAACCCCCTAAACCATCTGCGCTAAATTACATTAGGCCTGTGTTCACTAATTCATGCCTGCCAAAATAATGGAGAGGGAAGATGGCGCGGCCAGGTCTTACATAGAACTTACGAAATTTTGCGAAACATTTTGGGGTTGTGTACAAAACTCAACCTTATTTAATTTCTGAAAGTTCTGAAATTTTTTCCTGTTGTAGAGCGTACTTAAAATGTTATTTTTTATCCTGTAATTCTTTTTTCCTAAATATCACACTTTCTGAGGAAAAAATACCTGAAGTGTGAAATTCTTGTGTTTATTATTTTTTGTATAATTTCCGATTCTGTGAGCTGGTTTTACTCTGAAATAAATGCATCTAAAATTCCACAAATTTTGATGTATCATACAACCTGATTCTGATAGTTGGAGTAGTTAGTTGTAAAAATGACTTTTAATTTATGTTGTGCAATCGGTCGATCTTTGACACTGAATATCTTTCAAACTACTGGGCCTATTAAGTTGAGATTTGTTTTAAACTTCTGGAAACTTCATTTCCTATCAGGTGAGGTGTTGTTTTTAAGGCATTTCTTGAAACCTTTAAGTGATGTTATTTTTTAAATGATGCAACCCTTCGATTGGCATTGATTCACTGTTTTGAATCTCATGATGTCATAGAGCCACTTAGCCACCATCTTTCTTTTTTGCCTTCTTTTTAACTTTATATCCTAAATTTAATGTTAACTGAGAATAAGTGCTTTTACCTTGTGTAGAAATTGGTTGTGAAACCAGTTCTAACGCTTTTCCTGAATTTTTTAGATCCTAAGTGTTATATGTTATTGTGTTCGTGATTTAATTTTGCACTTCTGTAAATGAAGGGAACAAAAACTATAACAAATAAGAAAAAAATCCATTTATAGCATGTGTTATCTTCTCGTTTCGATCTTACATTTCTTTCTAATGTGTTTTTTTGTCTCTGAAACTGCTAGAAAACTACTTTAAAAGTTTTTTGACATTAATTTCCTATATGCTCACAGCTCTTTCAACTAATTTTGATGTAGTATCAGCAAAAGTAAGGTTATATTACATGCGTTCCCAAAATTGAAATTATTTTGCATTGTTAAAAATAACATAAAATTTCCAAAAGAAAATAAAAACTAATATCCCCCCCCCCCTGTGCCCTTTTTTGTTAAACTATTTTGTAAGGCTGTTTAATCTCATTCATCTTTCATTACAAAACTCTCAAAAATTCTCTCTCTCTCTACTCAAAACTTATCAACATTTGAAAACATATATAAATATAGAAATCAAAACCTAAAAATGCTGTCAAATTTCCTATTATCTGGTGCTGTCCCTAACATTACATAATAACATTTTATATATTACAACATAATGTCAGAAAAAATGATAATCACCCTATGACATGCCATTGCTACCAAAATTTTCTCATGACAACCTAAAAAGAGAAAACTAAATATATTTTGGTATTATATAAGACAGTATTCCTTAAAGAACTGAAGACTTGTCTTCCGATCTCCAAATGAATCTTATTTAAGCTTCTTTATCGTACCAGTGACCTATTGTGCTCTGCAGTAATTTGCGAAGGCAAATATAGTAGCCCCTCTTTGAACCCCCTCCAAGCTCTGTATTATATACCCAAAATGTAGGTCCTATACTAGTACACCACTATATTTAAGCAATGGTCTGACCAAAGTTTTGTAACACAAATCCCTCATTTCTCTGGTACATTCCCTCATAACTTTCTCTAGTAAGCGAAGGATTTTGAAACCTTCTACTACTTGTCCAATGTGTCCTGCATGAGTTATGCCAAGATATTTACATTTCAAGCCTTGAATATACTATCGTTCTCCACACTATAATCATAACTAATTTAAGTTTTTAACCTTTTTCTTAATAAGCTGACTTTTCTTTGCATTTATCATCATTCCATGTTGACCTACTCAGCTAAATATCAAGTCCAGGTCCCCTGCATCTGTTCACAGTCTTCTCCAATTTTTATCCTATTATGAAACATTATATCATTTGCAAACAACCTAACTTCTGATGGAAACCATTAACACAATCATTTATTGAAATAATGGATAGTAATCATCTTACTACACTACCTTGTAGCCCTCCCATATTTGATATTGCATTTATTGCCTCAATTTTTTGCTTTCTTCCTTTTAAAAATTCTTCCACACATCAAATCACAAAAAATATCAAGGTAAGATACAATATAGCATCCTGTTATCTTTAGTAAATCTATGTTCATATTATGTATACCCTTGTTTTACACTTAGTTAGCTTTCTTAGCATCCTCACAATTTCATAGGTTCTATTTCAAATTTTGTAGTCAGCTACTTTCTACTTATATGTAGAAGCTGCTCCTCTTATTTACACCCTGCTATCCCTGATGATGGTCCCTAATGGCCTTATTAAACCAGTTTCCTTATATATCTGTCTTTTTCAAATCGTCAGTAACTTCTTCTGTACCTTTGTTTACAGTTTTATGAATATCTTACGTTGCATATTTTTTTAACATAGCCATAGAAATTTCAAGTCAGTGGTCCTACCACTCCTACAATATTTTTCACAAGTCCATCTTTCTTTGCTTCTTTTAATTCGTTTGTTTTAGTTGATTCTGGTGTCCCGTACTTTTTTTGCTGTCTCTTAACTCTGTTGAATTCTTTTATATCCAAACTCTTTAGCATTATAACTTCTCTATTACAGTTTACAGGTTCTAAAAATAAGATAGGATAGGGAGAATAAACTGTCACTTATCACAGACGAAGGAGGTAGGTGGGACAGATGAACTTAAAAAACACACTACACAATATTTCAGTTATTAACCTTATTCATATAGAAGGTGCAACATGTTACAGGGGAAAAATATGTATGCATCCAGACCTAGGTTCTGTAGTCTGTTTTGAAATTAACATTTTGTAACACATTCTTATTATTTCCTCATAATGTCTCACTTTCTTTTCAAACACTGAACCTTCCTCTGAAATTTCTGTCCTGTACTGAAATATCTGCCTTTTTGTAATCCACCACTCATCTCTGATCTCTGAATATGAATTTAGTTTCACCTCAAGAGCCTCATCTTCATCATCCTGTGCTCTGCAGTCATCACTCCAATGTTTTCTTTTTTATCACTGTAGAAGTTTCTTAATTTAGGTACTGTTGATTTAGTTGCAATTGATAACGCTGCTCCAGTGGCATTTCCTCTGCATACCTGTTACTGCACTTTAGATCAAATTATTTCTGTCTTTGAGTTACAATGTTGAAATATCCCTTTTCTATCAAACAGCAGTTTCATTTCAGTGTTGGTGTCATGAAGTTTTAATGTAAAATGATAATATGTTACCCTGGTTATAACCATTTGCCAGTAATCAACAAGTGTGGTCGTAAGTAGTGAAAATGTAGTCAGTTTATTATTACTATTCAATTTTTCTGCGATGTGGATTTATATATTAGAATTTTCTTACATTTGTGGCACCAGATGATACACTGGATTTTTTTTTTTAAAATAAAAAAAGTAGCTGCTAATGGCTCCGATTTAATAAGTATATATATAGCTGTTAAACTGAGGATGAAATAAAATAATTATTTTAATCTTACAGACAATGAAAGTAAATGTAATTCATATTAAATACGGTACTAAATCATTAAACACTTATTGTCTGTCAGTATAGTCAGTACATTCTTTATTCAGATGCACCATTCGATAATTTGTTAATATATAATGTCATAAAACATTTGTTTCAACTTGCTTTTTCAGGGTTGCACTCAAAACTAAATGACGAGTTTATGGAGATGGAAGTTACATGTGATGAAAATCGTCCTACACAATGTTCACATTTATGAAATTTGTAAAAATAGTCCTCTATTCTCGTACAGCAGATTTTCTTTGAGCCCCTTGATGTTCAAATTTTGTGTTTCAACAGCTCTTTATCTTCCTTGTAATAATTTTTTTAATTGGAAAGAAATTTTCAACCTTGATTTTAAATTATATCAGCTGCTGTTTATTTTTAAATGTATAAACTGTAGATAATTAAATTTTCTAAAGAAAGTCTGGATTTTTCAATTTGGAAGCAATCTAAATAGTTAGTATTTGATGTAACGTATATAGTCCAGTCAAATAGTGTTTTTACTAGGAAAGTTGTGGGGTAGTTTTGATTTCTTCCATTCTATATGTTTTTTGTGGTGCTGAATCCGAATCTGAGGTTTGATGACAAAATTTCGTGATGGAACATTGAAAAAAATGGAAAAAAATGCCAAAAATCTCTTTTTTTGGCGGTTTTTTGCTTATAATCCCAAATCTATCAACTTCTTGTAAATAACCTCCATATTCAAAATGAAAGTATATACAATTTCCTAAAAAAAACTTTACCATTAAACTTTTTTTCTCTGAAGAAGAGTTCAGGTTCAAGCGCTAATCGAAAATTGGCATAATTTGCTTAGCTCCACAAAAATTTACTTATTCCACTCCAGTACTCAAAATTATTATTTAAAAAGGTCTGTCAATATTAGAGAATTTCCCACAGTTCTCTGTATATATCTTACTTAAATCATATATTATGTAAAGGAACAGGTCATTTTTCAAAAATTACATAATGTTAATTTTTTTAAGGAGTCCGAAATTGTTCAAATTCAAATCATAATTTTTTTAAAATTCCAACTAAATTCTTTAAAAATTGTCATATGTTTTAAAATTTAACTATATTACATACTATGATGTACATTATATAAACCTTTGCTGTTTATAAGGTACTGTTTCATTGGCAGCTTTTTTTACATTTGCAAGAAATGTAAAGGAGTATTGAGTCTGGTGCAGGGTCTGAACTGATATGAGACCACTCTTTGTTTTTTTCCAATCCCATTTGTTCGGGTCTCGATGCTGCTCATCCAGTGTGGTTCAACCGCATAACCACTGCTGCACCTGAAAGTAAACTCTTAGTGAATGTTGTCATGCAACAGCTTCAGTGGGGGGTATCTTAAATCGTTCAGGGTAGCTTCTGAACCTTTCCCATGCAGAGCCATGAGAAACATGCTTCCTGCTTCGGCAATGTCATCCTGATGTGCATGAGGGTCTTTGAACGCATCAATAACTGATAGCAAGTCATTGTTCTTCTGCAGGATTTTTTTAAAGTAATTTCAATTTCCCCTGATCAAACAAAGCAGAAGAGGTGTTACAACCACTCATTGCATCCAGGAACAATACAAGTTCTCATATGGTCTTGTCAATAAGATGAGGATTGTAAATGGTCTGAGTTACCTTTCCTTTTCCTGGTTTCATAAATAAGATATTCTTTATGTTACGGCTACACGGGCCAATCAAAATCATAAAAAGATCGATATCTTCCCCAACCAATGTCACAGATTCATTTGAAGAGGTAAACTTTAGATCTGTAGTGATGATCAGGATATCAGCATTCTACATTGCTACTTATGAAACAATTCCTGACTCCTCAAATTTTTCCATTATCATATTTATCAACCAGCTGTTGTATTTGGAGTTTGCAAGGGAACTGCTGTGAGACAGTGGGGACCATCGATTCACTAAATGATATTGCAACACTTTGATTTATTTGCGCTATTCTCAGTCTTTCGACGCGCTTGGTACTTTTACCAGCTTCGTCAGCATAGCCATCGAAAATGACAATGACATTTGGTTTATAGTGTGACTTAATATGAGACATAACTGTTGCAAATTTCTGCATATGTTTGGCAGGGGTGCCATTTGACCCAATGTAACAAGAACCTTCCGTCAATAACAAATTTTGTATTACTCAAATACGCCTGTTCAGTTGGTACATAAGCCCTGTATAAGCTCGATATTGTTCCTTTCCTCATTTCATGCTAATCAAAAAGAGAAATAGGGTAGGGGCTAAGGCTCTCTCAGCTCTACATCTGAATGCTTCACAATGGTCATTCGTTCAAGAAGTATGATTGGATAGATAACTATAGCCCTGTCTTCTATCTGAATCACAAGAGGCTTCACTCTTTCGATTCGTTTTAACTTTACAGTGTGAAAATCACCACCAACAATGTGATGTATACCTTTCATGCCGTCTCCTTAGACTAATGGCAATTGATCCTCTCATCTGCGACAACACCTATACTTAGTGACATTAGGTCAGTGCTCTCTGGGGAAAGGAGGATGGCTTGTGCAACCAATCCAGCAATTTATCTGCATCAGTGGTGTCTCACGTTTTCCTACCATCTCTGCTGTCAATGTGTTGTTCTAACGTTTCTAGTTCCACTCCCGTAAAGTGCTCAATCTCTTGTCATACATTATGCAATGCTGTCACCCCTTTAGTCCATCTTGTCACAACGCCTGCCGTTACTCTACAGCCATGAGTGAGGCCTTCATTCATCTTCATTGACTTCATTAGAGTTCAATGGCCATATCACTCCAGGTGCCATACCACAGTTTTTAACTCCTACGAATGGAGAAACCTCCAACGGTGATGAAATGATCATATTCTGCAAATGGCATTGCGGTTTTCAAGACATGCATGTTCTGGAGGTAAAGGTGGCTGCATTTGGCATAGAGATGGAAAGGCAGTTGATTGGGCAAGACCCCTCGTGAGCCCTTCTCTGCCGCCTGGTCACGTGCCTGTGCTGCCTCATTTACAGGATTAAATACCGTAATAATTAATGAATTATTCTGTGATAATTTATAGAAAGTATAAAGGTGTAGTATGTTATGTAAGAAGATCAAGATATTGAATAAACATGTTAGATGTAATAGTACAATAGGTGGTTACAGCCCTAATGGCCTCGGAACTGAACCTGTAAACATCGACTTTAAAATATATATATATATATATCGATGTTTAGAAAAAATGAGAACTAGTCTACATTTTATTCCACTTAAAACTAGGAGGACTTCTCTAATATTGACAGCCTTTGATAATAAATTTGAGTTATGGAGTGGAAAAGTACTCTTTTTTTTTTTTGGTAGATTTAGGATTATAAGTAAAAAACTGCCAAAAAATGAGATTTATGGCATTTTTTTTCATTTTTTCCATTTTTTTAATGTTCCGTCATGAAATTTTGTTATAAAACCTCATATTCTGATTCAGCACCCCAAAAACATATAGAATGGAAGAAATCAAAACTACCCCATAACTTTCCAGCTGGGGACCCTTTTGAGTACCTATTGACTGGACTAATACTGGATATTATGTATTTGATGACTAAGGTAAGTGTCAATCTTATTTTTTTTTAAATGAAAGTAACATTCATTAAGTCTAGTGCGAAGCTAACAAATCCAAAGTTCTTCCGAATGTTGATCAATGGACAGAAAAGGACCAAATAGTTTGCAACAAAAAGACATTGTTTGTTAATTATATTGTCATATCAGTGCTCTAATTATCATCATTATTAAAACTGTACTTTTCATCAAATGTGGAATGTTTTAGCCCCATTTTTATACTTAAAAGAAAAGTGATCTATAATGAGATCTGTATTTAGTTATTGAAAATGCAGTTAATAAAGAATAATTACATTTAAAGTTTTTGTGTGAGTCACAATATAGTATTAAATCATTTTAATACTAGGACATGACACCACCCAAAAACCTTGAACTAATTTGTCCCACAGGTTGACACAGAAACCTTCACCATGTACTCTTATTATTATTATTATTATTATTATTTTTTTTTTTATTTTTACAGATTTTGATGTACCGTAGTTTCTTTGTATATATTATTTTTTTTAAATTCTCTCCAATAAATTCTATATTTTGTAACATAACCTATAATTATGTAAATTTGCATAACGAAATTTGTTTACAGTATAAAGGGCTCAGGTGAACCACACAATACCGCAGCCTTAATTTTTGGAGGTCAGAAAATAAATCAGACTAAACAGCTAATGCAATCAATAATTCAAGTTTACACAGTAAATACAAGTGATAAACCTGTGTAAGCAGCTGTAGAAGAACTTAACCTAAGATCTGCATCTGCAATATTATTTCCGTATAACATTTTCTTCAGTTTGAGAGATATTCAGGATAGTAACTACTAAATAGTTTTAAAAAACTTGTAGCTAGAGAATCCTGCTATAAAGTTTGAGTACTTTGAAAGTGAATATCCGGTATGAAAGGTTTAATGCCTAATTACATACTTTAAATTCGAGATGTCAGACTTTGGAATAGTATAGGAAGTTGACTTATAGATAGAAACAAACTTCATTTTTGCATATACAACATATTAAAGTGTAGAAAAGTTCAATAAAGTTTAAAGGTTGTTTTTCGAGCGGATACATGGTATAAGGAAAAATTAACCATTTTAGTAATATTCGTAAATTCAAGGAAAGAACCTTTATTCAAAATAAAGCTTTTAGCCAAATACAAACAGTTTCTGGTAAGTAAATGGGTCAAGATAAAAAGTAAATTTTGGCGGCAACGATACTTTAACAAAATGGCCAAACAGCCCTCTAGGGAATGATACTTTAAAAATTCATAATAAATCGGAGAAAACAGATAGTGTGACATAGCAGCTCTTCAGAAAACCAGTAAAATTATATATTTATACTGATTAAGGCCAAAATATTGGTAAATTAAAAGTTAAAATGATTTATTTAAAAAAGAGTATAAAGCTTAATAAATATTGTTTGCTTAGAGATTGCTTGAATCGATAGGCTCTCTGAAAAAAAAAGAAGGAGGAGAAGTTAAGAGAATTGTTTGGAGAGAAGTGGCGAGAAAGAAAAACAGCAGGGAATCTTGAAAATAATAGTTGCGAAAAATAGCTTTGATAGATCTTGTGTAGAAAACGAACCTGCAAATCTTCGGATATAGTGACAAACGCGGTCGTTATTGGTATCAAGAGGATTTTTAAGCAAACAAACGGGATAAATAAACTGCAAAAGTTCATAATAAAATTTCAGTCTACAAAATTATTTATTTATTTATCTATCAAGATCGCATAAAGATAATTATATGCGACAATAGCGACTTCAATTTTGCCCAGTAATCATTTTGGAATTCACAGAGTCGTTTAAAGCCTCTTTCAGATTGATAGCTTAGGAAATATTTATTAGTTAAATTCTATTTTCGTTGACGAATTTTATTTCACCCTTTTGAAAATAGTAAACATGCCTTGCTTGATATCAAATGAAAGAGTAGTCAATTAGAAGTAAAATAAAATTTATAGCTGTAAAATTGTAGAAGTTATTAACAAGTTTTGGAATTTCAGAAAATAATTTTTTACGGCCAAACTATTGAATCTACACAAAAATTTTATAAGGAACAAAATTAACACTTTTTAATCAACCTAGCTACTGCCAATCTTTCAGAACAATAGGAATATTTTAAGTCGCCAAGGTCATAAGTAAGATGCAGTTCCCAAGCTTGACATACGTCATTTGATCGGATCACGAGACTACTCTCATGTGAACAGGAAAAAATTTGTGTTCCCACAGGTGTTTCTATATAGAGCAGCCCTCTGTTTTCCTCGTGCCCAGTCAGTTTCAAGTCATATAAGCGTAACCACGCTCCGCGGCGTCTTATTTTGGCGATGTAGAAGTCGTTCGAGCAAGCACAATTCTGCTATGAGGCGGAATTTTAAGACATGTCTGATGCCAATTTAGTTCTGTGACATGGTTAAAAATTGAGGAATATAGTGATCATCTATCTGCATTTATCAGTGACTTTTATTGACTGTTACCTTTCCTAATTTGGGGTTTAATCAAATTAGGTGGCGGCCAAGTTAATGTTGCAAAGCACAAACTAAAATTATTCCAAGCATAATCACGGTTACAGTTGAGACTGAAGGTTTTGTACTATCCCCAGTGGAACATTTGTTTCCACAATTTGTAGTTTATGGAGTGAGAACTAAACTATTTATAACTGTGGTAGTAACCAGTCGTTTGATATTGTCTGGCGCAAGCCTTATCGAAGTCGAAAAGTTTACCTCAATTAACCCCATATTTGCGGTGACGATGTTTAATTACAAAAGTTTCATTTAACACAGTCATTTTAAACACGAACTTTTCATCCACCCTTGCTACCTCAAGAATTACTACAGCGGGAAGTGGAGGAGGAAGGCAGTGGTATAGGGACCCGAGACAGAGGAGAGAATTTCATTGGCTTTCTCGGCAATTCGCAAACAGGCTAAATGATCTTTTTTCACGCCACAGAACCGGGATGCATGGGAATTCGTTCGCTAAATCGACCATATCTGGACCGGCTCGTCACTTAGCCCATGCCGAAATTCTACAAGAGAATTTTTCTGCCCAATTTTTCTCGCCAGAAATCGACAGTATATCGTTGGAAATAGAAGAACGGGACAGAGAAATAATAAACACATCACTTAACGAATATCCAATACTAACAGCGTTCCGAGAAGTATCTAAAATTATATCAGAAATGAAAGCATATAGATCACTTTGAACTGACAAGATCAGCACTCTCCATCTCAAGAATCTGCCAACCAAACCAATAATTTTACTCACTATATTGAAAACTTATTTTCTGGAGTGGTTTAAATTAGCTAAAGTTGTTGCAGTCCCGAAGAAGGGAAAGATCTCCACTTCCAGAAAGCTACAGATCCATCAGTCTTCTCTCTTCAGTGTCGTAGGTATTCGAAACAATTATAGTCACAAGGACACTCGAAGTAGACAAAATAATCAAACCTGACTGCTCCAATATAAGGCCCCTTTAGACGACCCGTTCCCGATCACCCTGTCCCGTTCCCAATTTCAGTTTCCTCCCATCGACAGAGTGTTGTATTTAGACGACCCGTCGGCCGGCCCGATGTGGTACTACCGTACTAGCGGCCTACCACCACGCGTATATCCGTCTTGCTCTGAACTTTGCACCTTCCATTCAATAGTAATACTATTAATAAAATTAGTTACATTATTAAAGTTCTTTCATTTAAATTAAATATGGCCCCATATTAATCAAAACCACAAATTCTTGGTGTAACTCTGACGGCTTGACGTTTTGCGAAAAGACCAGGAATAAGAAAAAAGACGTGTGCCAAACAATTATATTTACAAAGGCATATGTTCAGTCACTTTAGATTCTTAGATGTGTTAGATGGTGAATAATTCAGGAATTTCTAGCGGATGACACCTGAAATGTCTCATTTATCGCGTCGTTGTTATGACAGAGGGCATGTGAGGTTAGGGTTGCCAACCATACTGTATTATAAAGTATCATATTTTATTTTTGGGTGTTATACTTTTCCTACGAACAAAGTATGCGAAAATACTTTATTTCGAGTAAAGTATACAACACATGTAACTGAGTGTTCGTCTGCTAGTTTCACAACCTCCTGCAGAATAAAGTGCCCATCGGCCTTCGATTTTTTATTCGCTCACATCCTTTGATCTGTGTAATTACCGCATCGGATTGGAGGCAATAATAGCGGACTATTCATATTGTTTACTCCAGTCGACTCGTGTCCGCTCGCCGTTATTTCTGAACGGAACCATAAAGTATGCGGAAACAATTAATTTCCCAACTACATGTTAGTGCTTATGATGAAACGAAATAAATACAAGATGGCGCGAAGGGTGAAACAGAGCGTCCATAAATTTAAAAATGAGTGTTCCTTTTTTTGTTATACTAGATGTAGAATGTGGCTCCAGCTGTAACATTGAAATGAAAGCAACAATTAATAGCTAGTCCAGTAAGCCCGAAAATATTTGTATTTAAGGCAATAAATAACTAAATTTTAATTTTTTCCCATATAGACTACTTTTTAATTTCCTTGTCAAAAGACAAATATATTTTATTTTTTTCTAAATAAGTTGGCATCCCTATGTGAGATGTCCCATAAAAATTTGTGCTTCTTTTACACTTCCAGCAACTCTGTCAATACTTCTTTTTCTTGATTATCGGATGCATCCGTCTCAAAATAGAAAACGGGGAACCAGGCAGTGAGAGCGCAACACGTCCAGTTTTCAGGGCAGAGTGGTGGGGGCCCGACTTAACCCCACCCTTTTGCTCTAAATCAGATGGAATTTCCACCCGATCTCCCTGCCTGTTCTTGCGGCTACAACGTGAGCAGGAGCTCACTTTAGACGACCCGTTTTCAGGGCCGAAGGGGCGTGGTCATGATTTAGGGAGACCAGGTCGGGTCGTCTAAAGGGCCTATAGGGAGTCTATTATCTGCCAGCTACTGAGATTCACGGAAGACGTCTCCCAGGATTCAGCAATAGCAGGTCGGCAGCTACATATTTTCTCAACATCGAAAGAAGATATGACATAACCTTGAGATCTAATTTAATATTTAAACTTTGTATGCAAACAATAATCGATACAGAAAATTGATGTAAAAATATTTAACAGGAAGAAGTTTTTATGTATCTTTCTGACCATCCAGATTCCTGTTTTCAAAGGTTTCCAAAAATCGCTCCAGGCAAATACTGGTGTGGTTCTTTTAAAAGACCATGATCGAATACCAACCCGTTCGTTGCCTTAAGTCCTTTCCCACCCCTAATAACCTCATCGTCGACGAGGAGTAAAGCCAGAAGCAATAAAGCAATAAACAAGACAGCCGATGAAAAAGTACATCTAGTGCAATACACTGGCGATACTGCCATTTACACTAGCAACAGGCTTGTTGTTATATATATATATATATATATATATATATATATATATATATATATATATATATATATATAAAACAAAACAACAAAAAACTGTGCAGATAACAATGGGCAAAGTGGCCAACTGCAGCAGATGAAAAAAAAAACTAAATAAATGCTAACAAATAAGCAGCTATTCTCAACGAAAAGGCAGTAGTACAAAAAAAAATTGGTTTTAATGAACACAGTTGGAGTGTCATTTATAGATACTAAGGATTTCTATTCAACTATAAGTTTCTTTTTCTGCGGCACATTATGCAGAAAAGGATTTGCAGTATCTCTAAAGTTAGGCCTGTGAAAATTACAGATTTCACAAAAGCAAAAAAATCAGAATTTACAAGACCATAGGTAGCCCAGCCCTACTATATGGGTGCTAAGTCTGGAACATAACATCAAACACGAACGTTGCATATGTACAGCGATTGCAGAATAAATTCTAAAAGCTGATTCTAAACACGCACATTTAAAATGACACAGTAACATGGTTTCACATCCGTTCAGCCCATTAAACAAGTAGAAAAGTTAATGAAAAATATTTAACAGAACATCCAAGGTATCAGCACTGAAAAAATTATTAATATACCTAATTTTTTATGAGTGGTGATATTTGTCTTGAAATGACCAATAAAAAATGTTTAAAAAGGTTTAAGAATATTGTTAAAAATGTCATTATATTATTAATTGGGATTACTTCCTGTTTTACATTGAAAAATAAAATGTTCAGATTTCACAATTTAACATTCATTGATCCTTGTCATAATAAAAATCCTGAATCAAAATCAAAACACAAAACCTTCCTATCTCTAAAAACAACAAAAATACTAAAACTTGAAAATAAACAAAATTCGGGGGTTACTCAGGGTAACTCTGCAAGGTGACCTGCCAGAGCGTGTTCAGTACGATCGAAATGAAGCAATGCAATGGAAACTTATATTTCGTATATTACCGTTTGATGTGGCGATCACTTCACCAATGCTGGCATGGCGACCAATGTCACCAAGGTCCACAGTTCCATCTTGCACTATAGACAGATCATTGCACTATTTATGAGCTACGTGGAAATATAGACGCACTGTATACGTTGGGAACACAGACAAGAAACTCCAAGCACTCTGGAGTTTTGGCCCACACACTCACTACGGCCTCCAGTAATCAGTACTTATTTCACTAGGTTACAGTGCTAATGCCTGCGCCGGCACCTCGGTGTCAACCTGCGGCTGTTCCAGCAACCACCGGACTGCCTAGCTTCTCTCCTAGTCCCGACGATCCAGAAAACAGAGAAAAAATCTCATTGGCTGAAATTATTTGGAACCTTGTCCTTAATACTATATTTAAACTCCCGCCCGGTTCATGTCCTCCAATCTTTTCCATATGCGTCAAAGCTTGGCTTCTGTCACACTCTCCTCACTTTATAAAGTCGCTGACCCCATTCAGAACAACTGGCACCCGCAGCCTATCTCCCACCGTTAACTTCTTAAAGCAGGCGAGCCAGATGAATGGAAAAGTCCTGTGTATTGTTTGAAGCTTCCTTGACCACTGTCGAAATTATTTATGGGAGGCTTCACATGAATACGCGGGGTGAACTGTCCTCTTTCCATCTGGGAGCCCAAGAATTGGCTTTTAAGTCGCAATTATTATTATTAAAAATGTAATAAGTCGATATTTTGCTCATTACAAGCTTATGATTGTTATCATTAATATTCATTAAAGACATGAAGACGTACACAGTACAATGGATATCCATGGACTCAAACATAACACAAAAAATGTTAATTATTCAAGAAATACATGATATTTCCGCAATTGAAATCGGCATAACATAATATCAGTCAGTGTATCTTAAAATTAACTGTGTAACATTGTTAATGAAACTTGCACCTGTGGGGCAGTGTGCAACTTTTCACGTTTAACTTTATCTTGCCTGGTACCTGATTGCATTACTTCTTTTATATGACCCCAAATTATTGCTATAACCCAAATGAAAAAGTTTACTCTCAAATAAAATTTTGTATTCTTGAAATGTTCTGCAACAAAAACTCGGCACCATAAGGTATCAAAGCTCTCGGACCCTTGACGTTAAAATTACAGGTCGACGTTATTCACTCAGTCACTCCCTAACGGCATTCTTTCATAACCTAACACCCCAAGTGTGAAAAAGTTCTATGAGGTTCAGAAACAAAGTCTTTCATCGTGACTGAAAACAGGCAACTTCAAAACTTTTCTCAGTCCCTCGTCTTACATCCACTTAAAATTTTTTAATGTCTACAGCATACATCACACAGCCTCTAACACAAGCGACCTTTCGTCTCAAATTCCTTTTTCAATCTGCTAGCTAACAAGCGGCACTGCCCTCTGTTTTAAAGGGACCATCCAGACTGACGCCAAACTGAACTTTGGGCTTTTCCTTCCTGTCATTAAATTTTCTCGGACCCTCCTGATATTTTGATATGTTGCAGCCTTTGTTTTTCGAATCATTTCATTCCAAGAGGACTTCTGTCTAAAATTGTTTTGTTTAGAATATATTAATTTTTTAAGTTAAAAAACACAAAATCTTTAATTATGTTCAAAGTTTATCCTCCCCAGACATGTTTCAAATATTAAAACAATGCTCGTAAATTCCATAATATTTTGGCCTATACGACTCTAATCAAGTCTTTGTTCTTCAGGTAAAATTCATGTTAAACCGAAACCATTCATTACTTCATCCATTATTGTGAAATTACCAAAATCTTCTACATTTTATGTATCCGAAATTATTGC
Source organism: Vandiemenella viatica (assembly GCA_031002005.1). Classification (NCBI taxonomy): domain Eukaryota; kingdom Metazoa; phylum Arthropoda; class Insecta; order Orthoptera; family Morabidae; genus Vandiemenella; species Vandiemenella viatica. Next base: position 170,770,585 of record JARYHS010012519.1, on the reverse strand, counting down.
TTTAATTGAGCTGGGGTTAACACTATGTTCTTTAGAAAAAATTCCCCTACCTCCAAGCATTTTTTTCTGATCCCTAAAATGGTTATCCTAAGCATCTCTTTAGTTGACTTGTTTTCGATAATTTTCAGCCTCTGACGTTATGTATCGCCCACGAGCCATATTAAAAAAAACAAACTATTTTCATACTTTTCCCTTAAATCTTGAAGTAATTACAAAACTAAAATGGTATTCGTAATCAGCGAATTTTGTCCTCAATTTTGAAGCCAATTCTAACCCTGTACTCTATTATTTCAGTAGTGACTCAATCTATTTTTGCTTATAAAACCTATTGCTTGTAAATATGATTAATTATATTATAATTACAATATCTCTGGAATACCGTGGAAGCAGGTACCGTGCGAACGTGTGTATTTAAATTATAAATAAATATAATTAATACTTATTTTTTGTTGTAATATTAATTTGAAACTCTAAATTCTAATACATTTTACTATTGTGAGTGTTAGTGAGTTTTTTTATTCTTGCAAAAAGATATATATATATATATATATATATATAATTGTGATTTAGTGCTATGCTCTGTGTTTGTTTATATTTATGAACACTAGGCCTAAGTTCAGATTTTTGTTATAGAGCGTAAATATCTTTAGATAAAGCTTACTTGTGAATTTATTTAGCAGTTTTTTGTAAGTTTAAGTTCAACAAATTTTCTCTATCGCATTGTGTACTTTGTTTTTGTTAGTTTCTTGTAATCATAAGTGAAAACTGTGAAAATTGCCGTAGATTAGTGAAGGGGCGAATTTTTTGCGATGGGTGTGAGAAATGGTTTCATTGGGGAGGAAATTGTAGTGGCATCGAAAACGGGGAAATTGAGCAGCCCCTCCCATAGTTCTGTACAGACTGTTTCAAAAGTAGGAAGATATTAGAACAGGAGGCAAGGATTAGTGACCTTGAGGCTGAACTGATAGACGCTAGAAAGGAGTTGGATAGGCTGCGCAGGGAGGGAAACATAACATGAAGTGCTACTGATTCTTTTGTTGTTGGGGTGCAAAATAGGTTTGCCCTTTTGCCAGAGTTAGACAGGGATGAGCCTTCTGTAGGTGTAGGGAACAAACAGCAGACTTGTAGGAAAAGCTGTGTAGTTAAGTCTGATAGGCAGTATTTAGGGAAAAAGAAAGTCTTGCTGCTAGGTAGTAGTCGTGGACAAGATGTTGACCCATCGGTGCAGGAAAAATTAGGATCAGGTTTCCAGGTCATGAGTTTCAAACCTAGTGCTAGTCTTGCTCAAGTAGTAGAAGTTATAGGTTCTTTGTGTAAGGACTTCACTGATCAGGATCATATAGTGATAGTGGGAGGAGCAGGAAATAGTTTGGGCAGGAGTGATAAGTATAGTATTAGATTTGTAATGAATAAGAGAGTAGAGAAATGGGTGAGTTATTATGAACAGTTTAGTGACAGGATTATTTTGATGAGGTTAGAAACTAATCCCTTCCCAACCACATTAGTACAAATGTATATGCCAACGTCACAGGAAGATGACGAAGAAATAGAAAAAATATACGCCAAAATTTAAGAACTAATCCAGTATGTGAAGGGGGAGGAAAATCTAATAATCATTGGTGATTGCAATGTGATGGTGGGAGAAGGAAAAGAGGCGAATACTGTAGGATCTTTTGGTCTAGGAGAAAGAAATGAGTGGGGAAGCTGGTTGTTAGAATTTTGTGAAAGATATAAGCTACTTGTGGCAAACACACTGTTTAAGAACCATGCAAGAAGGATATACACCTGGAAACGCCCAGGGAAAACAGGCAGATATCAGCTAGATTTTATCATAGTTAAACAGAGATTCACGAATCAATTTTGGAGACTGTAAAGCGTACCCAGAAGCAGACATAGACTCTGACCATAATTTGATAGTAATGAAGAGCAGGCTGAAATTCAAGCGAATAAGGAAGCAGCATAAGCAGAACAGACTGGAAGTGAATTAACTGAAAACATCTAGTTCGAGAGAAAAATTTGTGGAAATTGTAGACTTAGGTCTAAGAAGTAACTGTGAAATGCGCTCAATCGAGGACGAATGAAATGCATTAAAGACCGAAATAATGAAAGCTGGTAAAGAAACATTAGGCTCTAGGGAACAAGCTGCCCGATCGCAGAAGAAATTTTGGAACTGATGGATCAGAGGAGAAGGTACAAAAATGCTCAGGATGAAGCAGGAAGAGAGCAATAAAGGGAATTTAGAAATTAAATAATCATGAAATACAAAAAAGCAAAAGAAAAATGGCTACAACAAAAGTGTGAGAAAGTAGAAAAGGAAATGGTCGTAGGTTAAGCAGATGTTGCATACAGAAAGATCCAACAGAATTTTGGAGAAATGAAGAAAACAGATGTGAACATTATAGTTGCAGATAGGAAACCTCTTTTAAGCTCAGACAATAGAACCAATGGAAGGAATTACACTGAGAAACTGTATGATGGGGACGACTTGAACAATAACATAATGGAAAAAGAAGACGATGTTAACATTGATAATTTAGGAGATTCCGTTTTAAGGACAGAATTTAATAGAGCTCTGAATGTCTTGAAAGCAAATAAGGCAGTTGGAATCTATGCGATCCCTGCAGAACTTCCTAAATCCCTAGGAGAAGAATGAATTGAAAGATAATTCAATCTGATATCAAAAAGTTATGAAACAGGAGAAATTCCAACTGATTTTAATAAAAACTTCATCTTCACACTCCAGATGAAAGCATAAGCCAGCAAATGTGATACTTATCGCACCTTTAGTCTAACATCACATGCTTCAAAATTACTGACCAGAATAATATACAGATGAATGGAAAGGGTAGTAGAAGAGATAGTAGGAGAAAATCAGTTTGGGTTTAGGAAAAATCCTGGTACGAGGGAAGCAATTCTGGCTTTAAGATTTATACTTGAAGGGCGGATCAAGAAAAACAAAGATACTTTTTTTACGTTTCTTGATTTAGAAAAAGCCTTTGATAATGTAAGGTGGGACAAGATGTTCAAAATTTTAAGGAAATCTGGTCTAAAATACCAAGATAGAAGAATACTTTATAAACTATATGAAAATCAAATAGCTACAATAAAAGCAGAGAACCATGAGATACATGCATCAGTTAAAAAGGGTGTGAGATAAGGTTGTAGTCTATCCCCGTTAATATTCAACTGGTATGTAGAAGAAGCAATAAAGGAAATAAAATATAAATTTTCATGTGGCATAAGTGTTCAGGGAGAAAAAATCAGTATGCTACGATTTGCTGATGACATTGTCTTGTTAGTAGAACGAGCTGAGGATATTGAGAAGTTACTGAGTATCATGGACAAAATACTGAAGAATGATTTTCTACTGAATATAAATCAAATCAAGACAAAAGTGATGAAATGTAGCAGAAATGATACCAATACTAGTAGATTAAATATAAAAATAGGAGCGGATGTAATAGGAGAAGTAAGTGAATTCTGCAGCTTGGGAAGCAAAATTACAACCAATGGCTGACTCAAGATTTGGTGTTAAAAGCAGAACTAGCAAAAAGAGCTTTCATAAAATAGAGAAATTTTTCAGTTTCAAATATTGATTTAGGAAGTAGAAAAAACTTTTTGAAACTCTACGTGTGGAGCACAGCAGTTTATGGTAGCGAAACATGGACTGTAGGAATGCCAGAAACAAAAAAAAATTGAAGCATTTGAAATGCTACAGAAGAATGTTGAAAATGAAATGAACAGACAAAGTACGAAATGAACGAGTAATGGAAATAATGGGCGAGGAAAAAAGTTAGTTGAAGAAGCTTACGGAAAGAAGAGACAGGTTGGTAGGTCATATTTTGAAAGATGCTGGATTGTTTAATTTGTTAGTGGAAGGAATATTTGAACGTAAGAACTGTAGAGGAAGCAGAGATTAGAATATATGAAGCAGATAATTGAGGGCGTTGGCTGCAAGGGATATGTAGAGATGAAGAGTTTAGCACAAGATAGGAAGGGATGGAGAATTGAATCAATCCAGTTGAAAAACTGATAACAGCAAATATATATATATATATATATATATATATATATATATATATATATATATATATATATTGCAGGCCAGTCCATTCAAGAGGTAGAGTACGTGAAATTCCTAGGTTTTCATATTGATCATAATTTAAATTAGGAGGTATATGTATCTGTTGTACTAAAGCGATTGGGTGCACATTTTCAATTCATACAATTTCAACTATATGTGATCTCCGTATGAGGCAGCTAGTTTATTTTGCTTATTTTCACTCCTTAATGTCATATGGAATAATATTCTTGGGAATTTATAAGCATAGAAACATAGTGTTCAGAGTCCAAAAGCGATAACCTAATAAGAATTATGTGTGGGGTTGGCAATAGAACTTCACGGAGATAGCTGTTCAAGAAGTTAAGTATTTTAACATTGGTGCCTGAGTACATATACACATTAATGTCCTTTGTAGTCACAAATTACACTTTGTTTGAAGCAAATAGTAAAATGGCACCAGAAGTAAAAATAATATTCACGAGGATTACAATTCATTGATACATTCAGGGATACATGTCTTCAATAAGCTACCAACAAACAATTAATGTCTAACAGATAATAAGAATAAATTCAGGAATTTATTTCTAAGGTATCTATAAAATAAAGTGTCTGTAGTTTCTGTAGTTTTTGACATAATTAATGTACAGTGAATGACATGACAGTACATCTTCTGGTGTATGTACTATTTTGTTATGCAATTTTTTGTGTGTAAATTGATAACTTTCCACACGCCACAGAGCCAGTCTCTTATATTGGGATCAATGGAAAATGAATGTAGTGTATTGTATTGTAATTTTAATTGCGATGGTGAATTATATATAGTAAATTTTCTTTTATAATTGGAATGTTAAATTACTCTCTCATTTACTTTTCTGATTTACAAATTTTAATTTTAAATTCCTTATAGTTTTTGACAAATTATTCACCACCTCTCTTGGTAATTTGTTCCAATCCCTGACACCCTTATCTTTGACCAATATGGCTCCAAGCCCCATTATCAGCATCTGCCCTGTACATTCCCAGCACTCTCTTCACCCTCCTCCTAACCTCAAATGAGTCCCAATCCAGCTCCCTTATCATATCAGTTACTGAATGGATCCTGCTATAATTTCCACAAACAAGTCTAGCTGCTCTTCTCTCCACACCTTCCAACGCCTATATTTGATAACCTAAATGTGGGTCCGAAATTACACCACCATAATTAACCAATGGTCTGATCAAAGTATTGTAACCCAATTCCCTAACTACTCTCGTACATCCTCTCAACACTCTTTCCAGTAAATGAAAGATTTTCTAACCTTTTCCTACAACCTACTCAATGTGTTCTCTCAGTTGCGTTTATTATCAAATATTATGCGAAGATATTTACATTTCACCCTTTCAACACCCTATAATCATAATTAACGAATTTTTTTTTTTATCTGTGTACCTAATAAGCTGCCTCTTATTGGCATTTATCTTCATTCCATGCTAACTCACCCATTTAGGTATTCCATTCAGGTCACCCTGCAGGTGTTTACATTCTTCACTTGTTTTGATCTTAAAGTATACCATTATATAATCTTCAAAATACCTAGATTCTGACCATAACCCATCAACACAGTCATTGATTAGAATAATGAATAGCAACAGTCTCAATACACTAACCTATGGCACTCCCATATTTACTTCCACCTCTTTTGATAATGTATATCCTACTCTAACACCTTACTTTCTGGCGTTTAAGAATTCCTCTACCCAGCAAGTAACTTTTTCGTCCAATCCAAAATATTTCAGTTTGTTTAAAACCTTTTTATGTCTCACTCTGTCAAATGCCTTAGAAAGATCTTGTGCCACACTATCAACTTGTACTCCACTGTCCAATTTATTTGAAATATCTTGCAGGTAGCCCACAATCTGAGATTCATGTGAATGTCCTTGCATAAAGCCATGTTGTCCTACTGAAATCAAGTAACTTACTTCACAGACATTTCTGATATAATTGCATATCAATGTCTCCATCATTTTGCCTATTACCGGATTTATCTTCCTGTAATTCCCAACCCTTTTTGTAACCACTCCCTTATGAGCTTTTATCACTCCTTTCCAATACTCTGGTAAGCAGCAAGACTCCCAACTCATTTTAAATAAAATTTCAAGGTAAGGTACAATAACTTATCCCACAATCTTTAATAAATTTGTAGTAATATTATCTTCACCAGCCCCTTTACGTTTTGTAGCTTTCTGAGAGTTAACTACCATGTCTAGTTTTACATGTAAGTTGCATCGTTTTTCCGAATCTGTTGATATATAGTAAGCTTTTTGATGTTTGAAATCCTTGGGCTATTCTTTAATGAGACAGATTTTGTGCCAGTCCTTGCCAAGTTGTGCAACAATCTAATTTTTGCGATTGCTCCTTCAATAAATTTTTACGATCATTCATTTTATACTTCAAATTACTTTCAATTTCTTAATGTGCTTGTGAAAATGAATAAAGAATGGCGGGCGTGAAAAAAATTGTTTTAAGTTTTTGAAACGTTGTTTACTTACGAATTGTCTAAGTTCTACCTTCTCAATTGCTTTCTAACCAAGGAAATGATTCTTATAGTGACTTCCTATGTAGCTGGTATATGATACGATTCGTTTTTAATAGTTTTTCGAAGGTATGTCGTAGATATTCTAGGTATATGACAACATAAATAACATGAAAAAATAATGCAATTGTTTCGATTTCACTGAAGAAAAAAAAAATTGTCAGTTATGGGTCAGAGCAACTGAGAAATTCTTATCGTGTAGGTTTCCGTACCAGGGAGTCTCTGATTAGAACGACAATTCAATCAGATTGCAATTATGCTGAAGTTTACAATTGTTGGCTGGCTGCAGACTCTACCGTTGACTTTGTGAACTCCAAGCCTCTATGGTATCATACAACATTTAACATTTAGGTGTTATGTTTGCTGCCCTTTCCTGACTCACTATAGTGAGCTTACAAAATTTATATTAGCTCGAAAACAAATTGGACCTAATGACATTGCCACACTCTGTATTACGGCGGCCATAGCCCATAAGCTTCCGTTCAGATGTCCACTACACATTTATAATGTTTAAAATGGAGTGAGATTGTAAATTGGCGCTCTTAGGTTAACGATAACACAATTTAGTTACAGGTTTTCATTTGTTTAATCTTAAAATATTTATTAACAAATATTAATTATCAACAATTATAAAATTAATGGAATACAACGAAATTTTGACAGAGGTTGTATCAAACTTATTATTATAATTCTGATTAATACAGCAAATTTAAAAAAGGACACATGTTTTTTCTACTATAAAATGGGAGAATTTTCGACGGAGACGGGCATAAAAAAACAACGCTGTTTCAATATTGATATATATATTCGAAGCATTTTTTTCTGCACCATCATTGATTGGTATCTAGTAAAAAGAAAAAAAGGGTCGATTAATATATTCTGCTTTACGCCCTGGTTTTAGAAATGTAGTAGTTCTAAAAAAATTCCTCTAAATTATCTTCGCAGTACATATATATTTGTTTTAATAAACGAATATTTGTAAACTATGTATAAAGTAGGTTTATATTGTTACCCCGAAAAACTAATTTAGGATTAACTTTCAGTAACACTAAATTTATGTAGCACTAATTCATAAAAGGATTCATTTATGGCAAAAGAAATTTGTATGTAGTGGGTAACAACAGAAAAAAAACGTGAACTTAAATCCTTGTTTAGTGTTTGGGACAGATTACACAATTGACACTCATGAAGTTTTAAAATTTTTCAAAGTATACGTTCCTAAATTTTCCATTTTTAGCTGCAAGGCAAAGGGTTAAGATTTTGATTATTTTATCAAATTTAAAAGTACATATAATCTTTCTACCTTTCACACTTTCAGATTTTTTGTAGGTAATAAATATCCTCGTGCGTCGATAACTGGGCATTCACATACTCAATTTGTTGAATGTGTAAGCACCTTAGAATTTTGGCAAATTCTAGTTTTGCTTAGGCGGGACTTCGAGAAGTGCAGTTTTCAACTTTAAGGAATTTCCCCGTAATCTTTCTCACAGTAACAATTAGTCATAAAAATCATTTTAAAGTGTAATTATCATATCGAGAAATGTTTATTTTAGGAGATATTTAGGTTTGTTCATGTTTTGAAACACGCGATCATAAAAGTAGAAATTCTAAGATTTGCAATATCTTTAAATCGAGTAAAGAGACAACTGATCTTTTATCACCAGCTGTAGTCAGCACTATCCCCGATATTTTGGCAATAAAATTAAATAATTTGGTAAAGATTAATTAGCGATTTTAATTAAGAGAAAGAAAGTAAGCTTTTTTTAGTAAAAGAGATATTAATTTAAAAATTACATCAGTAGATAGCCTTAATTAAGACGATTTCGTACATATATTGGTTTCCATAAAAAGTTTTAGCATTTGTCTAGTAATTAAGTTTTTGAAAAATAGATTGTCGCGGATTGTTGTTGACGCGCGTAAAATTCCAGAACACTTAGGGATTTTCCCCAAATTATAATGTATCACTACGCGGAGTTTTAAACAGCTAAAACTTTAAAACTAATTACTCTAAAATTCTCACTAAACTGCCGTTTGACTTCCAGTAGATAAGTCTAGATACTGTCAAAGTTTAAACATTTTTAATAGTCTGGATTGTCAAATAAATTATACACACTTTTAGCTACGAGGAAGCAAAACGGTGTGATACAGTTGCTTACGTCACTGTTTCTAATGGTTTCTATAAAAGGCCGCCGCCAATATGGTTCGTCTGTTCTTGCCTGTCGTCTGTTCCGGTCTGTCTTTCGTCTTGGTTGTAACTCGCCACGCTGGCTAGTTCAACCATGTTGGATGTTGCCGAGTTAACTAGTAACAAGAACTTATAATTCAATAAAGGGTTCGGTCGGTTTAAATACCTCTCCACAACTTGCAAACTATTGGTAAAGTGTGTTCGATTTGCCTGCTCAACTTAAATGCTATTTTGAACTTGTGATTTTGAAAATAAAACTTTGGATTTTCTAGCACTGAACTTGTGTGCTTTAGTAGATAGCTTACAACCTTTTCTCTATTTGTGGGTTAACAAATATTGTGGCGATCTAAAGCATTTAAGTTGAGTTTTCCGGCTACATGGTCAAGTCAAGTCAAAATTATTTTATAAATTGTCTACCGAACTTTGAGTCAACATCAAGAGTTAGTTGAGGCACTAAGGCTATACTGCAGCCCCGGTGTCAGCCTGGTTCCTTACAATGGCTGTATCAGATCTAAAGATATGTGGGCCTATATAATAAAATTTATATTATTTCAAGTTTGTTTTACTGATCTATTTTTAGTAGTGTACTATTAGAATATTTGTATTATTAACAAACTTCAAAACCAAACGAAAATAAATAAATTTCTTATTTAAGAAACAAAAATATGTAATAAATTAAGTATACTGTTCAATTAGAAAAACTGTATGCTTGTCTCTTCGCCCATCACTTTGCTGACGTTCAACTCAAGCTGCACTTTAGATATCAAATACACGAAGTGAAAAAAAAAAAAAATTAACACTAATGGCCAATAAGCGCTTTCGCGCCGATCTACATCGCTCGTATTGTCACCAATACTTGTGCCTTAGCAGCAGACGCAACTTGAAGATGATGGCATGTTATGCTGTCAAAAAATTGATGAACAACGACCAATTGATCCGGCCGCATGCCCAAGAGATCTTAAAGCAGTAGATTCACCAAGAAAACATACGATTACATATCAGTAACCTCTTTGGGAGGGAATGCTGAAACACGTGAAGAAGTTAGATAAGGTTCAAAAAAGGAAACAACGACTTCTGTGCGCACTTGCCTTTCTGAAGAGATGCCGTGACAACTGTATTGTACCAACATTTGCCAGGGCTGTTAATCACATCCAGACACCTACCGCGAACCGGATTACGCGAAGAGCCAGCCTTGCATTGGTAGGAGAACGGATCAGAGACACGCACCACCAGCTTGATATCATTTGACGTCAACTACTCGACCTTTACTTTGAGTTGGTGTCCTCACTCGTCCCTGAAACTTGGTAGTGGGTTGAATGCTCTCCTTGGGAACAAGCTGAACGAACGCAGTGTAATGCGACATCAGTACAGTCGTATAAATTTAACTGACTGGAATCCAGACAGCTTAAAGAAGACAAATCAAAGAAGAAACAAACCATCTTGAAATTTACGGTGAAATTCATTGAAGATGCGGCCTTGTCAGTACTTGAAAAAGGATCAAACTTTGTTCCAACACCAGCATTTTCACCAACTGCTGACATCATCAGTGGAGTCGAACAGGTCACCTATAGCCTACCATCAGCTGTAGCGGAGGAAATACGTCGTGAAACATGGCGTACTCTTACCAGAATGGCTTCACCGAGGAACATCTCTATACAAGAGAGAGAAACGCAGCGTTTTCCGCTGGAAGACCCGGAAATAGTCGTCCTTCCCGCTGAAAAAAGGGAACATATCTGTCATACTACCAGATGCAGAATACAAGGACAAGATGTACAAACTACTTGACGACGCAGCTTATAGGAGGATGGTGTCCGATCATACCAGAAGGATTCAATGGAAAACGATTGAACTTCTTTGAAATTCCTTAGCAGACGATATTTTGAAGAAACTTCGTCCTCGTACTGGTGTACCATCTAGGCTCTACAGGCTCCCAAACGTGCATAACTCAGGCTTGCCCATGAGGCCCATAGTTAGCACAATAAGTGCGCCCACGTAGATCTTGCCAAATACCTGACGTCCGTCTTGAGTCCTTCCGTTGGCAAATGTCAGCTCCACATCAAGAACTCGGCTCAGTTCATCGAACATCTACAACTGAGATTGTCCTACTCTGATCCCATTGTCAGTTTTCACCAGTGTTCCTCTCAAGGGAACACTTGACCTGATTGGATAGAAATTTGGGCCTGAGCTCACAAAACTGTTCCGCTTTGTTCTAACATCAATGTATTTTCTCTTCGATGTACAGTATTATGAACAGACTGATGGAGTAGCTATGGGTAGCCCACTGTCACCTGTGGTTGCTAACATATACATGGAGCAGTCGTTTGGCCCCACGGAAAAGAAGAACTTCAATCTTTTCTGCAACACCTGAACTCTATTCACAGTCAAATACAATTTACCATGGAGGCGGAAAACAACAGCCAACAACCCTTCTTGAATGTGCTGGTAAAGAGAAGACCGGAAGACTCATTAGGAAATAATGTTTACCGAAAGACCACTCACAGGGACCAATATTTACAGGCTTCCAGCGGCTACCACCCATCACAGAAAGAAGGAATGGTAAATACACTGGTCCACAGAGCCCGCGTGATTTCTGACAAAGACAGTCTTTCTGTTGAACTAACACATCTCAAGAATGTGTTCCAGAGTAACGGCTACGACGATTGCTAGATTCAGTGCGCGTCTAGGCAGAAGACAGGTCGAGAACCAACTGTCGAGGTCGACAAACGAGGAGCCACAGCCTTCATCGCGTACGCGGGCAATGTATCGAGCAAGATTGGTAGAATTCTACGCCGACACAACATCAAGAGCGTTTAGCGCCCGCCAGACAATATTAAGGCACTACTTCTAGGTTCGGTAAATGATGATCTGGAACTCAGGAAACCAGACGTATACCACATACCGTGGGAGAGTGGGAAAGCATACGTCGGACAGACTATTCGAAAGATTGAGAAACGATGCACAGAAGATAAACGTCACACCGTGCTACAGCAGCCGTCAAAATCGGCAATTGCTGAACAATGCATAGAGAATCGGCATACGATCAGATATGAGGATACCAAAGTCCTGATAAACACATCTCACTTACGAGGGAGCCATTGAGTTCCGGCTACGGTATAACATTATCAACTGATTTTACCAGCAAAGATGGCGGCACGTATAGATGTTGTGATTAGCTGCTCACGGAAAATAAGCCATATATCGTGCATAAAGTGTGTATTGTGTTGTGAAGTAGTAAAAACGGGAATTAGACTGTGTTCTGTTATCCAAAAATGGATACATATTGACTGCATAAATATGCTGCAATCAGTGAATGATAAATATGAGTGCGGCATCCTCTCTTGCCGAGGAAGTATGGAAGCGGTAGGAAACTATTTCGCGGGTAAAGAAGAGTCAGTAGCTGAAGCGTTGAAAGAAGATATACACGCCGCTACGGTATTTATTCATTAAATGAATAATTTAAAATCAGTTGTTGAAAATGATCCGGGAAGTAATTTTTGCATGATTCAAAAGACAAGAGACCATGTGGAAAGTGAGGTTAAACCTATACATGTAAACAACGGGTGGGTTGTTGCTACAACGCGGAGCAGACGTGTGACATCGGGTGCAAAATATTCAGGTCAGCAGAGACCAGTTATTACCTCGAACAGATTTAAGGTGTTAGAAATAGAAACGCTCCCTGTGAACATTAATAAAGTGCAGCAACAGTGCGTTGTGAAAAAGCCATCTAAACATACAACAAGAAACGATCTGACAAAATCAAAAGTGCTAATACTATCAGACAGCCATGGTAGAGGAATTGCTGAAAATATGCGAAACAAAGATTTCAAAAACTGTGATATCCGAGGGGAAATTATGCCAGGGGCCCCAGCGGTCAAAGTACTGGAAAACACTAAAAACATTACGAAACTAACAGAAAAAGACCATTTAGTGATATGGGCAGTAGCAAATGATGTTGCAAAAAATGAAGCAGACATTACAATTAGAACAATAAAAAAACTCTCTGCTATCAATTAAACATACAAATGTAGTGATAGTAGGTATACCACACAGGCATGACTTACCAGAATGGTCCTGTGTGAATAAAGAAATAATGAAAACAAACAGAAAAATAGGCAAAATTGTGAAACAATTCCAAAATACTCAGTTTATCAGCTCAACAAGTGACAGAGAATACTACACAAATCACGGACTGCATCTTAATACAAAAGGGAAAGCTGAAATTTCAAGAATATTGTTGGAAGTCATATCAAAAGAATTAGAGTGCCAAGAAATTTTACATCTTGACTTGAAAGTGCCTCAAGAAACAAAAGTAGAAACAATCATCATAGGAGAAGAGACAACAGAAGCTGAAACCCCAACTACCTCAGCATCAGAAGCAGAAAATTTCCCAAGTCTGGTGATGAGGTCATCAACCCGCACAAAGAAGCAACCAACAAGAGATGCTGATTTTTTATGGGCTCGCCATGCAGACAAACTGACATCCAGATAAATAACAATAAGCAAGTGGTGATCCCCTTAGGTCCACCTAAAGTGAGACTGTGCTACAGTGAAAAAAGTGTCAATACAAATAAAGCTTGTAAGATAGAGGGCACAAATAAAGAGGTAACTGGTCGAGCAAATGTACGTACCGAAAAAACAAGTTCAAACTTTATAATTTGTCACCATAATGTGCAATCCTTTAAAAAAAAGAAAACTGAAATTGAATTACTTCTCTCAACACATCGTAAAGATGTGGCAATTGTATGTTTAACAGAACACTGGCTCAATACAGCACAACTAAATGTAACAAGCATCCCAAACTTTACCTTAGCCTCATTTTTTTGCAGAAATGAATACAAACAGGGAGGAAATTGTATATTTATTAAAAATGACATTGATTTGAAAGAAATAAACTCACTGAAAAAAAATACTAAAGAAAAGCGCTTTGCAGTATCTGGTATATCCATCCCAAAATATAAAATCATACTAATTTGTGTATATAGATCTCCAGTTGGTGACTATAGTACATTTCTTAATTTGTTTGAGAAAATTTTACCATTAGTAAATAAAACTATAATTGTATGTGATGATTTTAATATAGATTTTTCTAAGGACTCAAAGCAGAGAAGTGATACTTTGAGGTTAACTTCTTCTTTCAATCTTAAAAGTTTGATAGTAACACCGACACGAATTACAAAAAATACAATAACAACAATTGACCAGATTTTTGTAAATAGCAGTAATTATAGCCACGATGCAGTAAATTTTGATACAGGTTATTCAGATCACTTAGCACAAATGTTAACATTAAAGTTGAAATCTAAAAAAATACACAGACAACAGTAAAATCACGTAGTTTTAAGGATCAACAGATTAACCAATTTAATAATCTCTTAAAAAATGAAAGTTGGGAAAAATGCATATTTGCCTAAATACAAATGAGAAATATGAGTAATTCATTAATACATTCTTGTATTATTTTGAAATATGTTTCCCACTTAGGACAAAAAATCAAAATGTAATAAACAATAGAAAAGGCTGGATTACTGCTGGTATCATAATATCTACAAAAAGGAAACAACTATTACATACAATCTCAAAAACACAGGAAACAACACCAGAATTTGATAAATATTTAAAAAAATACAAACAGGTTCTTAACAGGGTAGTAAGATATGCCAAAAAATTAGAAAATGACAGATATATTTTCTCAGCTACTAATAAAATGAAAGCCATGAGGAAGATAGTTAAGAATGAAGTAGGAGTAATACAGGTAGATAGCCATAACATTCAACTGCAAGAGAATAAAAAAATAATATCTGATCCTTTAGAGATATCCAATACCTTTAATACATATTTCTCAAATATTGGTGAAGATCTGATTAAGATAAATGTTGATAAGTCCAACATCAACACACAAGCTAATATCAGTAAAACTAATAGGAAAACACTTTTTGTTCAACCCACAAATGAAGAAGTATTAAAAATTATTGGCGAGTTAAAACCTAAATTTTCATCCGGAATTGATCTCCCAGATTTTCTTTTAAAAAATGTGCTAATTTAATAGCTTGCTCTCTCTCTCATATATGTAATAGTTCATTTTCTAGTGGATTATTCCCAGATAGGCTTAAAACAGCAAAAGTTAAACCCCTATTCAAAAAAGGTGTAGAAGAAAACGTGTCAAATTATCGCCCGGTGTCGAACCTCTCATATTTCTCCAAAATATTAGAAAAACGATTTCACAAAAGACTTGTGAAGTTTTTAGAAAATAATAAACTATTATCAAATACTCAACATGGATTTAGGAAGAATAAATCAACTGAAACTGCATTTTTTTCATTTTTTACAGAAATCTTACAGTCACTTGATGAAAAAGGACATGTGTCTGGAATATGTTTGGATCTCTCAAAGGCATTTGATGTAATTGACCATAATATCTTGCTCAAAAAATTAGAACATTAGGAGTTAGAGGAGTAGCAAAAAATTGGATAAAGCCATACCTTTATAATCGGAAACAAATTGTTGAATGTAGTTTTGAGACTAACAACAGCGTAAACTATGTGCGCTCAGATTGCAAACACATGAAATATGGAGTGCCGCAAGGATCAATTCTCGGGCCTTTACTGTTCTTAGTGTATATAAATGATCTAAAAACTACAAGTACCTGCCAGAAGTATATTAAATATGCAGATGACACCAACGTATTAATAAAAGACTGTAATAAGGAACAATTAGTGAAAAACATTGAACACTGTTCTAAAAACTTAGCAAACTGGTTTTCTCAAAACAAACTAATAATAAACACAGAAAAAACACATGCCATACACTTCAGGACGAAAACTAATTTAGATACCCCAGTACCTACAGTAAAACTCTGTGATGAACTACTGAAAAATGTAGAAAAAACAAAATTTCTGGGAATATGGATGCAAGATAATTTAAAATGGAATATACATGTTGACCACCTTTGTAAAAAATTAAATATCATTTGCTACATGATGAGAATATTAGTTGGCTGCATATCAGATGAAACAATTAAGAATATTTATTTTGCGTATGTGCACTCATTATTAAGGTACGGTGTTATATTTTGGGGAAATTCCCCACGAAGTATCAAATATTTCAAAATGCAGAAAAAAATTATTAGGATTGTGAATGGGGTACAGAGTAGAACCTCATGTAGACTTTTATTTAGAAAGATGCAAATTCTACCACTGCCCTGTATATATATGCTGGAAACTATAACATTCATACAAAAAAAAAAAAATACTGAAGCTTCTGGGTATACATTATAAACAAACAATGATGTGCACATATATAATACTAGACAGACATTAGATTTACGTGTACCACAAACAAATACTACCCCATGTCAGAAAGGACCATTACATACAGGAATCAAATTGTTTAATAACCCACCACATAGTATCAAATCTGTAAAAGAAAATACAAAATTCACTTCAGGACTGAAGGAGTACATGCTCGGCCACTGGTTCTACAGTATTGATGAGTATTTTCAAACCAAATGATAGACTTAAACAGTAAAAAATCATGTGTGATTTGTAATTATAAATTTTGTGTCTTCATCAAACTTGTACAGCTATCTTATGAATGATCACAGCATTGATAAAATGCCCATGTGTGTGTGTGTGTGTGTGTGTGAGAGAGAGAGAGAGAGAGAGAGAGAGAGAGAGAGAGAGAGAGAATGTACTGTCTGTTTGCGTACAGACTATTTTTGACTTATCCCATATAATTTGTACTTTGTACTATGTATGATGCTAAGGGACCAATAAATACAAATACAAATAAAAAACAAGGGCAAAGGGTTCCAACTAAGCCAAGCTTGGAATCCAGCAGTGAAGCAGTTCCACAAACAGCAGAGTTAAGTTACCGTGCGCGACGGAGTTAACACTCAAACTGAAGGCCAATGCTCGATGCGTGGGAGCGTACCACCCCCACCACCGCTATCGGATCGCCGCGGCGGGAGTGGAGGGGATGAGACCAAGGGTATAAATACCGCCCCAGCGAGTCCAGCCATTCAATACCGTCCCATACTGCGCTCCTCACGCCGGTCAGCAGACGTAACCTGAAGATGATGGGACATTACGTTGTTGAATAACTACCAATTGTTCCCGCCGCCTGCCCGAGAGATCTTCAATCAATTATGTTGTTGTCATAAAAATTGGGGGAAATCAAGGACAAAAGTAAAATGATGAAGGTTACAATGAAACTCTACTTTGTGTGTGGTAAAGATTTCGAATATGGACAGGGAAAATAATGAAGAAGGTTGCTACAGAAAAAGAAAGAAACATTGTTGTGGGTAGAAAAAAGTTGTTAACTATCTGGTATGCGAATTATACTGTGATACTGAAGAAGAGTGTTGGTGTTGCTAGCATGGTTGCTAGAGTCTGAAAAATGTTTGGAATTAATGGAATCTCAAACAAGTTGAAGGGTCGAAGAAGAAAATTGAACATGAGAAATTAGAACATGCAAAATAAATTGAGTTTTTGGTCATTAGCTTGATTTGAATTGATGTTGTATGGAAGTAGTACATAGAGAAAGCTTTTGAAAAATAAAATTATTGAAAGTAGTTAGAAAAATCACAATCTGACACTTGATTTGAGGTGTAAAGGAGTCAGAGAATCCTCTTTGTGGATAAGGAATTGAGACACTGGAATAAATACTTAACTGAAGTGCTTTACTATTTTCCTGAAACGTTAAAAGAATGTAAAATTCGTAAAAGACAAATAGTGACTGGTAGCAATTTTAAAAAAATAAAAAAAATAAAAGTATGACATTCAATAGTTGTTGAATTGGGAATTTGCTACCATACCGAGGTATATTCTCAATTCTATTAATTTAGATACCGACTGAATTAAGTAATAATGGATTATAAACGCAAGCAAAAACATTATTTCGAGTGTTTTGAAATTTTATCG
>JARYHS010012519.1:170693360-170751846 GCA_031002005.1 Vandiemenella viatica | reverse complement strand
ACCTCCGCGCTCCACCGCTATCTTGCCAATACTTCCGATAGTCAGAAACAGCAGTAGTTCCTGTCGCAGTGTGGACCGTACCTTCCGGGCGTAACTTACTTGTAGCTTCTACGAATAAACGCACAGTACATCACAGTACGTCTTATTCTTGTAGTAGCGCTAGGTCCCTCTCTGCCGTCTAGGCGGCGGTGTCAGACCTGATTATTCCAGAGAGCGGCCTGTGCAAGTAAGTCCACTCTCACCACTCGCCTTCCTGACCACGTATAATGCAGAAACGCCCCGTACAGTGCAACTCATTGTCAGTTCACTGCACCTGTGTTGTCGCCCTGGCTTGTTCTTTTAATCTGCAGTGATTGTTTTTGCTAGCACTGTTTTGTTATTGTTTCATTTTGATGATGGCAAGCTGAAGTGAACAACGTGCAACTGTGAATTTCTACTCAGTAAAAATGCTACTGAAACTGTTTTAATGTTGAAAACAGCTTACAAATATGACACTATGGCAAAAACTCAAGTGTACAAGTGCTTCTTGCTCAGTTTAAAAATGGAGACATGCCGATTGATGACAAACCTTGTTCTGGGCATCCAGAATCGGTGCAAATGTTGAAAACATTCAAGAGCTTGTGCTTGTGTGTCGACAGAAAATTGATCAACTGTGAGAGATTAGTGGGTTATGTATGAGCTTGGTTCAGCGAATTTCAACCAAAGATTTGGGAATGAAAGGGGTTGCTGCCAAGTTTGATTGTCGGGCTCAGATTGACAATAAAAAAGAACATCCGTTTGAAACATGTCATGCTTTGAAACAACAGCTTGAAATTGATCCAGATTTTCTGTCAAAGGTCATTACTGCTGAGGAGTCATGGTGCTATGGTTATGATCCAGAAATAAAGCAACAGTCAGGCTAATGGAAGACGTCATTGTCACCCCGTCCAAAAAAAAAGTTGTCAACATCAAAACAATGCTCATTTGCTTTTGTTTTATGCCAAGGGCATAGTTCATTCTGAGTTTGTTCCCCCACATCAGACCTTTTATTTGGAACTTTTAAGAAGATTACACAACAGTGTTCGTAAAAAAAAAAAAAAAAAAAAAAAAAAAAAAAAAAAAAAAAAAAAAACAGTTTTGTGGCAGTCAGGAGACTGGTTCCTCCACCGCGACAATGTACCTGCACACACAGGCAGTTTTTGGCTAAAATGGCATGGTTCCACTGCCCCATGCTCCTTACTCACCTTACCTGGCGCGTGCCTCTTTTTTATTATTTCCATGCATGAAAAGGGACATGGAAGGACACCAATTTGACAACATTAAAGAGGTCAGGAATGAGGGAGGAGCTGTCAGCCTTTTCTAAGGATGACTACAGAAAATGTTTTGAAGCACTGGTGGGACAAATGTATTAGTTGTAATGAAGAGTATTTTGAAGGGGATAAGGTTGTTAGTAAAAAAAATTAAAAATTTATAGCTTTTAAAAAATAATTCTGTTTTTTTTTTTTTTTAGGTATCCCCTCGTAAATATGAAAATGCCATCTGTTGACCAGTTTCAACCACCATATCTCCCACACCCCCATAGCTACCAACATGCAACCACCATGGTGCATGTTGGGAGACTTGAAGCTGCTACCACACACACAAATGCCAGTGATCTGTGCTTTGAAGTTTTGGCTGCTAGGTGAAATATAGGGACACACACATCGTTGGTAGAAATAGAAAAATACCTTAGGTCAACCACCCTATATGCATCTTCATAGCTACTAACATCTAACCTCCATAGTGCATGAGGTAAAACTTGTGGCCACTACCACATGCAAACACCAGTTGTCTGCACTGTGTAGTTGTGGCAGCAAAGTGAAATATACAGAAATATGAAAATGTTCCAGATAGACCACTTTCAACCACCATGACTCCTACACCGTCACAGCTAATGGAATTCAGCCAAAATTGTGCACAATGGGTAACTCCATTCTACTCACAAACACCTGTGGTCTGCATTAGGTAGTGGTGGCTGCAGGGTGAAATAAAGGGGCATACATATATATATATATATATATGTGTGTGTGTGTGTGTGTGAGTGTGTAGTGGTATTGATATATGTGATATTGCGGTTATATTATTGCTGCTACCCCCACCACCTCTGATGTTCAATTTCATTCTGTGAGTGGCTGTGTTGACCACGAGGTTCATTCGAGCTCAGCCACTTGTTTTTTAACTTGACAAAGTTTTAACCCCAAAATATCGTGTTTTCTTTGTTTGTGTATCATTTTGTGTTGCTACTGCCCCCTCCCTTCAACTTTGGTGAGTATTGGGTGTATTTTATCTATCCTTTATATATAAATATTGACTCACAGCAGTTCTTTCTTTCAAGAATTACAAAATAGGATAGCGAAATGAACCACGACTTATCTTAGATGATGGTTGTATGGCGCGAACACACAAAAAAATACAAGAACACGAATAAAGATTGATCCATCACTCTGATCTAGGTATATTATGATAAAGAATTGAGGGTGAAGACAAATGTAGGCAGTAAGTATGGGGAATAAACACTAATGTAAGTGGTTGATCACTTTCGTCTGATACAAATTCAAGTTCAGATTTTGTAAATTTCTTCAAAATGTGCCCTCTCTTAAAAATAACTAAAATAAAATTAAAGATACTTCCAACTATTGTCATTGACGATGTATTAAATCTATGTTTACAGAACATTGTCTTGATGTTACACAACTTCAAGTGAGCAGTTCTTAAACTGTCTCAGCTTATCAGACATAGATAAGTCACATTGAAGTAATAACTTCAAGTAAAAAGTTTGCAAGAAAAAAGTACTTTGAGAACTAATCATTCTTCTTTGTATAAACAGATTTCCAGAGTAGGATGGTGACTTATTTTTTAATTCAGTATGATGGTGCGTTTGCTCTATTTACAATTTCCGTACTTACCCAGTTTCCTTCATTGATTTTTTTGCATGTAATTTTGACAGCAATTCCCTTGGTAATTTACCTGAAACAGTTGCTACCCCCCACCTTTTTTTTTTTTTTTTTTTTTTTTTTTTTTTTTTTTTTTTTAAATCCTCTTTCTCTCTCTCTCATGCCTAAAACTGGCTGCCAGCTTGTGGTCATGGTCATCTATTCCGTTCCATGCACTACTCGCTAAGTCTTCAACAAATACCCTTCATGTCACATTACTCATATGCATTTCAAATAGTCCAAGCACTCTTTTTACCTTTCTCCTGTATTTTGATGTATTTCAATCCAGCACAATTATCATATCAGTTACAGAATATGTTCTGTGGTAATTTCTAAAACCAAATCTAGCAGCCCTCCATTGCACCCCTCCTATTCCTGCAGTTGATGCAAAAAATGTGGGTGTCATACTACTCCACTGCATTCAAGTAATTTAAATCTCACTATTAAACTACCAATTAATTTATGTTGTGTAAAACGAATATATAATGAACTACAAAATATAATTATTTTAATTACATATATTAAACCATTATCACTTAATTTTAATATCACCTCGGCTAATATTGTTCTACCAGATAGAAGTGCCTCTACATGTGCCTTTGATAGTCCCATTCTTTCATCAGCAAAATGGAGGATCAGATTGATAATTGGCAACTCGTAGTGTATAGGAATTATAAATTACGATAGAGAAATAAACCACCACTTATCTTTGATGATGGTTGTGTGGTGTGAACATACAACACAAACAAAAATACAAATGACGTAGAAATATTTGGATTGTAGATAAGCCCCAATAATTTCTATGTCATATCCACCATGGATGGTGAATCATAAGAGGCAACTATGTGGTATTCTGGATTGCCAGGCTTATGGACCTTGGGAAATGGATATAGAGTATGTAGCAAAATGGTCTCCCAAATTAATGTATAAAATAAATAATTTTCCATGCTCAATTATATTGTATTGTTTGGGATAACTCTTAGAGAAGAAAATTTTAGTAGTCACACACACATAGAATAATGCTAGAGTATGAATCAAGGTTGTTAGATGAAAAGAACAGCGACTTCAAACTATGAGAATTGCTTTCTTTGGAAGTTCAAAATTATTTTCTCTAGTACAATGAGTTGGAATTTAATAGAAATTTGTATTATTTTATGTTTTTAATGTGGTGTGTTACAAGAAATTTTAACAAAAGACATTACTAAAGTTACTTTGCTGTTACAAGTATAGATTTATTGCAAACTGTAGTGCCAGAAAAGAAGTACAAATAACAAAAAAGTTCATATAAATCTGACAAGCAGTGGTGTGTGTCTTTCTGAGAGTGATAAGTGACATAGACTTGGGGGTAAGGCCTTGGAGGGAGTTCAGTTCAGTTTGCTTTCTTATACGTAACTAATTCTCAATCACATTATATTGCCAAAAATTTCATTAACAAATGAAAATTATACTGTTATCAACATTAATAATTTTCAAGTATATCTGATAAATGAGAGATTCTGAGTTTGGTTCCACCGAATATTATGAGAAATAAAATTAAATTAATACCTTCTCTATTATTTCAGGGTTTGAAATAGGGCCCCTTACTGTGCACAGCAGAACATGACCAAGGATAACCATTGTGATGAGAAACACACGAAGTCCATGCGCGTGATTTATCTGCTCCAAGTTATGGCAGGATTTAATATAGCCATTTAGAAGCTGCTTTGTATTCAGAATTGCTGAGAATGATAGCAGCATACGCTTTGGTATACCTGAGGAATATTTAAATCACAATTATTAAGATATTTGCACTGCATAAATTGTCTTGTTTTACTTTTAAAATTGTTTCCACATAAAATAGAGTTGTGCTTCTAAAAAGAAACAAGGATTACTGTGGACATTAGAACATTATGCATTTTTACACGAATTGTGAGTATTGCCTATGGGAATAATCAGAAGCTCATTATAAGCACTACTGAAAAATACTAAATAATGTTTTAAAGAATCTAAAAATATGTTCCCAATACTGAAAATTAATGATTCTGGAAATAAAATTAAAACAATATAGGACTTTTTTTAAAAAAAAAAAGAAAAAAAAGGAATTGATAAAAAAAAATAACCAATTCAGTAAAGATGCGGGCCCAGAAACTTTGCCAGCTAGAATTTGTACTAGAATGCAGGGATGAAGATGAGTTTCCTTCCTTTATCAACATTCAACTCTATATCGGCATAAGAACCACTTCCAGAATTCTGCAGTATGGAATTTGATTTGCATTGTTGCCAGATAGGATTTTAAATTTAATTTAATTTAAATTGAGATGAAGCACACACGCTCCAGTGGCACTATCACTATACCACCAACTTGAAATGTCATGATTTTTCACCATGTACCTACCCGTGCCATTTATGAATTGCAACTTTATATTCCTTCAGTTGTTTTGGTAAACTGTCCATTATTTTACTTGGCAATTTATTCCAGTCTCTGAGTGCCCTTCCTACAAAAGAAAATTTTCCCACTCCATTTTGCCTGAATTCAAGTGCCAGCTTATGATTATGGTAATATTTTCCCTTCTATGTAAAACTCCTAATCCTTCTACTAACATCCATGCTGTGATTATGAGCCTTGAACAATCCAAAGACCCTCTTCACATGCCTTCTCTGTTCCAATGACTACCAACCCAGCTCCTTCATCATATCAGTTACTGATAGCATTCTGTGGTAAATTCCACAAACAAATCTAGCTGCTCTCCTTTGTACTCCTTCGAACTCCTGAATTTGGTACCCATAATGTGAGTCCTACACCACTACGCATATACATGCAGTGGTCTGACCAAGGTTTTGTAACCCAATTCCTTCACATCCCTGGTACATTCCTTCATCGCCATCTCCAATAAATGAAGGAATTTGAAACCTCTTCTTACCATTTGCCCGTGTCCTGCCCTATTAAGTTTACTGTCAAAATTTATGCCAAGATATTTACAGTTAAGATCTTCAGCAAGCAATTACTTACCTACACTATAATCAGAAAATCTTTACCTTTTTATCTGTGTACCTAATAAGCTGACTCTTCTTGGCAAATATTTTCATTCCATGTTTAACTGCTCAGCTAGATATCCTGTTCAAATCCTCTTGTAGCTGTTCACAGTTCTCTCCTGTTTTAATCCTATTGTATAAAACTATGTGGTCTGTAAACAATCTAACTTCAATCCATCAATACAATCACTCATTAGAACGATGAACAGGATTGGTCCCAATACACTACCCTGTGGCACTCCTATATTTACGTTTACCTCTTTTGATTCTGCATTTCCCACATCAGACCAGAAGTGTTCCGGTCCATATGGGAAGCAAGCTACTCCATCTTCACCTTGAACTTGCTAGTCTACTTTCTTCATAAACTGGACAACTCTAGATGCAGCCTCTGAAAAATTTACATTTTGAGTGCAAGACAAAACAAATACAATGCACATGTGGAATATCAAGAAGTTCAGAATTCCACAACACCCAGAAATGTTTTGAATGTAGTTTCCTTGAACATTGATGCACTTGGTTTCAGCGATGTTCCAATGCCTTGATCCCCTATTTTGGGGATGAAAACTTTGGTTAGACCATTGCTTGAGGTATTATGATGTAGTCTAAGGTATCACATACATAGGTTTGTCGGGGTACAAAGGAGGGCAGTTAGATTTTCTGAAAAATTACTGCAGAACACAATCAGTAATTGATATGATAAACGGGCTGGATTGGAATTCATTGGAAGACAGAGGGATGGTAAAGAGAGAACTGGGATTCTATGAAGTACATATTGATGATGAGGCTTGGAAGAGTATTGGTAGAAGAATTAGGAGAGGTGCATGGAAAGGAAAGGATTATCATGACCACAAGTTGGTACTCAATTTAAGGCACGCGTGAGAGAGAAAATTTTCTTTTATAGGTGAGAGAGGGATTTGAAAAATTACCAAGAAAAGTGCTGAACAATTTACCAAAAACACTGAAAAAATTTAAAATTGAAATCCATATAGGATTAAAATTATGTGGATGGAGAAATTGTACTCACAGAACTTAGACAAGAAAAACAAGCAATTCCAAAATAAGTGTATAGGGAAATTGCAACCAGAGAAAATGCTCCATTAAAATAAATTAAATTGGATCAATTCTTTTTAACATTACAGAATAATAAGATGTTCTAGTGGAACATATAATTCTTATGATTCCTCCAATTATCTAGGAAGTACAAATGGGCCTATCTATTTATTTATCCAACTTCCGTGTTTACCTGGATGGTAACAACACTATTTCACCACAAATGTTATGGAAACAGCTGGCACTTGAATAGAGAACTCAATGTTTGGATACTAAATTCATACTCTGCATAATGCACATTTCTGCCCTTTTCTTTATCATTCTAACAATAAATGGTGTCCTTCTTTAATTCCATTATAAAGTGAACATCAAGTCCATTAATGTTACTTAGAAATCCGTGTCAGTGAAATCTAATGAACAGCTACAGTGTAAATTTATTGTTCTTCCAAAAGAGAAAAAAAGCCCCACCACCACCAACAACAACGACTAGTAGTTGCAGGAGTTATATGGTAGCTCTACAAAATGCAAAATTTCCATAAAAAATTTGTGTCTACTTCTAGAATTGAAGTCCCAAATTGCTTAAGACAATGAAAGCATATTGAAAAAAATAGAACTAACCTACTAAAGGGGATTTGTATCAATTTGTAATTTGAAGTTAATATTATTAATGCTTTTCTGTGCATAAAAAAGTTCACTGAAACTTGTCTTGTAACAATCGTATCAGGTGCAAAAACTGGAAATGTACATTTCTTTCCTTCTACTTCAAATATAATGAAATATTTTTAATGTCATCTCATTTATATTTTTTGCATTTCATGGTATTGTTAATAAAGTATTTTCTTGTAGAACTGTACTTAAAAAAGAATTACACTTGTCAATTACACTTACTTATATTTGTATTTTGCTGCTGGAAAACACATAAATCCCAAAGGGAACCAATAAAAACAAGTATCATCAGCAACAGTAGTAAACATCTGCAACAAAGTATAAATAATAATATAAGCGAAATGTCAGTTTATAACTAAAAGCTATTTCAAATATTAGCTAACTTAAAACAAAAACTAGTACTTTTCAGTTCTGAGAGTGATTCTAAAGTCCCCTGAAGACGACCTAAGGCTTGGTCAAAACGCAGGGAAAAAGGAGGAGCATTGTGACACAGTGTTAATCTTGTGAAGATATTTATATCTATATTCTTGATTAATAAGATAGCTATAATCTGTGAACACTTAAAAATGCCAATCAGTTTGTTACGAACTAATGGCAACAAAATACATTTAATTCACACATTTGGAGGAAATAGTGGTAACTTGATTTCCAATCTGTTTCTACATCTTCTAAGAAAATCATTGCTGAAAATCTGGCTTTACACTTAAAGATGGTGAAAAAAAACATCAGAAACTTTACATATTTTTCTGCTAAGACTAGGTACTCCTGACAAGTCAAAAATCTATTAGCCTATATGTCTCTGAGTGATGTTTCCCACAACCATTCAGATTTAGACTCAATATCTGAAACCTGTATCTCTGTCTTGCATTGACGTTAAATTTAAATGGATTTACTACCCATACTTTTTTGCTGTTAATTGGGAGAAAATATTCCATGTTATTAGTATCTAGATGTATCAAACATTCCTAAATATATGCTGAGATGGAGATGGTAAACTTGACAAATTCTTTTTCATGCCCTGATATGGGGTCACCATCCACCATTTGGGAAACAATGCAGGTTTAGTTGCGGTAATGTTGTGCAGCATATGTGAGAAATGTGACACTGTTGTGTAACTTACCGCAAAGTGAAATTACACAAGCTTCACTGAAAAGGCAGCTTCTTGCCAAGGATTCAAGACCACAAGAAAACAAGAAGCAAACAAACGACTGTTGAGAAAGTAAATGTACAATACACAAAGACAATGAAAACTATGGACATGAAACCTGGCAGCACAAGTAAAAAAAAAAAAAAAAAAAAAAAAAAATTAAAAGGAACACTCAAAAACAAATATGACTAAGGAGCCAGGCATTGACCATAGAATTTTGTCAGTTAAATAGTTAACTGAAAACGAACTGGTCAGTTTACTAGTGTATGTCCAAACAAGTCAACCAATAAAGATTTTTCTAGTGCATCAACAATGAGTACTTTATGTGGATCAGCCATATTAAGAAAAAACATTTGGATCAAAGACTCTTGTGCAAACCATCATACGTCTCTGGATAAAAAGTATATGATACATTTGAGTAATGTGAAGTTTGAAGCATGAATAGTCCCAGGTGTAGATGTAATGAGATGGTAGAGGAAGGAAAGGGGTAGGCAAACTATTAAAAACTAATAACAGGAGAAAGAGAGGACCTATCGAGGGCCGGAATAAGACAGCCTGTAGCAAATGTGAAGAGGAAGCGAAGAAGCCCTTGATTTTTGCCGTCTGGGGGAAAATTGTAAGGCACATTCCTATTATGAGATAAGGTCTCTATTGGCTAGTAGTTCATGAATTAGATAGTTTCCAGTGAAGTGTGATAAGAGAAAGGAAGCTTATGGTAATACAAACAATACATATTCCCTTTAGTTCCCATATCACCATCCGAAAAGTTGATTAAATGAACTGAAAAGTTATGAAGTCTGTTTATTGATAATAAAATCAACTGTATTCCATTCACTAAATAGTTTTTGACTGGTATATTTCATCAATTTACCTTCCTTCCATTCTCCACAGACAAATGTGAATTTCACACAAGTTGATCTTTACACTAAAATTCTTATGTAAGTTTTTTTTTTCAAATAAGTAATTCTTTTGCAGCCAGGCATCAACTAACTTTTAAAATCAACAATGATATGTTCAATATTGAGTTAAAATTTCTCCAACTATCCTCAACCTCACATTTAAATTTGGTCTATGCTCAACAAAAATAAACGTTACCAAAAAAATGTATTCCATTATGAACTCAATCAATGAATGTACACATGGCAGGGTATTGTTTCACTATTACTGAAATTAACACTGAAAAATTGAACATACATTTCAAAAACAAACAAAAAATACTATTACCTAAGCAGTAGCAGAATATTCCTCAATGATTCACATTACACAGAAATAATTGATTTAAATATGAGTTGCTTCTCTGTCAGGCATCAAACTACTGAATTTCATATAAATCAGAAGCTAGCAGAGTTTAAGTGTTCTGAATTTCCAAACTGATGACAAACACATTGTCAAGTCAAACAAATATTTATACTAAATTAATAATCATGTTTTCCAAAAATTTGTAAAAGCACAGTTAATTTTGCACAAAAATGGGAACATAAATATTTCCAGAAATAGTTTATACATTAGCAAAATTCATTCTTCTCTGATAAGCCATTGAACAGTTTTGACCACCAGGCATGCATTTGCAACTTTACTCTCTCACATGCTTGAGTGTTAGAGTTGAAAATAGTTGTTGTGAAGTGCATATGCAGCATAAGCAAAGGAGCAGAAGATTTTATC
This sequence comes from Vandiemenella viatica, assembly GCA_031002005.1. Taxonomy (NCBI): domain Eukaryota; kingdom Metazoa; phylum Arthropoda; class Insecta; order Orthoptera; family Morabidae; genus Vandiemenella; species Vandiemenella viatica. The sequence goes on along the minus strand of JARYHS010012519.1, from coordinate 170,741,358 downwards.
AATCCATAAAGAAAGAATCATTGCATTGAAACTTCCAAATTGAACTATGATTTCAGCTGAGTAAAGAATTATGTAGGAAAAAAAAAAACTCTTTCTTGGGGTGAAGTGGTGGAGTGGAGATCCCCCAATGTTCACAAAGTCAATTCTTTCCTATACTTTCTTCTCTGCAATATTTAATTTAATTAGAACGGCCGCCAACCCAAATGTTTTTAATAATGGGATTTTTAAATTAAGGTTAATATCTAAAGATTGTTCTCAACACAGATTTTAAAGTCCAGTAATTTATTGCTCAAAATTTAAAGACATCTTCACTCTGACAACAGAAATAGTTACCAGAAAGACTTCGTTTCCGAAAATTGCAGATTAATGCCACGATAATTACATACACTCCATTAAGACACAATAAAAAGTTCACTCCACTTGAAACTTCAAACAAAATCATACAAATTGTCAAATTTAAATTATGGAAAAGAAGTTTGTTAAATTAATGATCTATTTCAAAAATTATAGTTGCCGTCTACAAATATTCCCAGTCCGTTTATTCATGATTGTTCTAACGCGGCACCCACACCATGCGACACTGCCATAACGCTCGCCCACACTTCACACCTTCACCCTCTAACCAGCTCGAAACTAATGCGGCCGAGGTCCAGCCTCAGGTATCTTATATAGGCTCTCCCAAGCCTGGTGGGAAATTCCACCCATCTAGCGTCTCTCCCAGCTCCGCTCACAAAGGCTTTCCCCCCAAGTTTTTCCGATTTTCCTGAAACTTTGTGATTATATAGAGTTCCTCATCCTAAGCATTTTCTATCCTTATAAAATTTTTCCTATCTGCTCTCCTTTTGTTGTTATTAATTTCCGAAATTAAATAAACCTATTTTCTAGATCTAGTTTCCAAACTATTTGTATTAGCGCGAGTGTTCTAATCTTCCGGAATTCTACAGCTTTTGACAATTAATTTGGTATATCTCACTACCTTCTAAAACCCTTTCATTAAAAAGATATCGCCTCTCAAAGTTTTCAACCCTTCTCGTCAGCCATCATGGAATGCAGAATAATTACTTTGAAATTAAATATCTTATATTGAGAGTGCATTATTTTGATAAAACTTTCTGCCAAACTTACTTAAAAAAATTGTACTTTCATAAAAATAGGATGCCTCCCAGATGTTTTTCTAGTTTTTTCTTTCCCCTTTGTCAACTTTCATTTCTACCCATTCTCGACAACCTGGTTAGCTACGATGCTTTAACCGCTTTCGCTTTGGAATTACTTTTAACATATTTCTACTCAACTCAACGATCTCAAACTGCTGTCATTATCTTTTCACAGGAAGACCTTTAATCTGACATAATTTTCTTTTGACTACTTATTTTATTCTCGACTTACTATTTTTTCCTTTATTGAAAAAGTACCTTAAAATTAGTCATATTAACTCTAAATTCAATTGGAAACCATGTTTTGTACTTCTAAACAAAGATTTGATACTTTCAGCCTGGTATCTTAATTCATTTATTACCATTCTTTCATACTTCTATTAACCTGCCGGCTGTTGCGTCATCACTGCCACACAGCGTCTCTGTTCGGACTTAAAGATTGCTCATAACTTCCTTCCGAAAATTCGTACTACTACCAATGTGAGTCTTACATTCTCCTCTACACCTGATTAGTGTTATATTTTGGGGGAAATATTACTTTGGGTAACCTACTAAAACCGATACCAAACACTCTTCCTTCTCGTTTTCTCAGTTGCCAATAAAGCCAACTACGTTACAATTAGAGGAATTGCTTGGACATATTTTTTGAAGAATGAGTTATACTTAACGCAAAAATGGTAATTTCTCATGGCTTGCAGGACAAATGACAAAAAAATATAGATTAGGTTTCACAAATGTACCTGGTTCCATACATGGGAACATTTTTGTGTAAATTAAGATGGATATCATAAGCAGAGCAATGAGGAAACATTATGAGGACTAGAAAAAAACAAAGTGTAGACATTGGAAAGGAAAAAAACTGACCAAATTGAGATGAAGAAATGTGAGTAGGAAAGTAATAAACACGAAATTGCATAAAACCATTTAACAGACTGATGAGGTACAAAAAATAGTAAAAAATTTACCAAATTTGACAGATAACTTTAAATATTTCCAAAGTAAAGAGGGAAAGCTATGCTGATTGGTACGTAACCAGTCTCACATGACGACAATGTCACCAGCGTCCCAAAGGCAGATGTGGTCCTGGTTTGCCTGTTCACAGCTTCTTGGATGCACACTCACTTCAACATGAACACCCAGCTGTTCAGCACCAACATGCAGCTGTTGCTGAATACCAGCAGCAACCAGTTGTGGCGAGGAATTTAATGGACTACACACTCCTACACGTAGGGAATCACGCTTAAAGTCTGTCCGCTGCTGTGAGTGGTCCTGTATCATCAACAAAACAATATCATTCTCTTTAAAAAAAATAAAAAAAAAAAAAAATTTAAAAAAAGATATTCAAAATAATAAATGAAATATATAATCAATATATAATCAAATTTTATAACATTCTTAGTTTAGTTGTTTTAAGTAATTTGTGTAAATGTAGTTGGTATAATTAATGTACATATTATGCTGCAACAATAAATCTTTTGGTGTATTTATCCATTTTGTTATGCAATAGTTTATCTGTAAATTGACAACTTTCCACATCCCACAGAGCCAGTTTCTTATATTGGAATCCACTGAAAATGAATGTATTGTATTGTGAAATGTTTAGACTGAAATCATTTATTACAGCACAAATCAAGCAAAAATAAAGCATGCTACATTTCCCAGCAATAACATTAGTTCACATGGGTTGTAGTCATTTCTGCTATTAATGCTTCATAGTGCACCAACAACAAGGCAATTACTATCCTGTTACCAGAGGAATCAGTTGGTTAGGAATTATGACTTCTCTCTTAAATTACGGGATAAGATTGTGGGATGTATAAAAGAAAAAGCCTTTAATTTAGGTCATCAAAGAGATCATATCCTGGACACCTCTTGATCCCAATATGCAAATGTCTGAGACAATCATAAACTGGAGCTGAAATCAATAGATCATAACTTTTTAAGTATTCCACATTTTAAAGCAGTGCATTTGTGAAGTATTTGGTTTATACAACATACATTTTATTTAAATGATTAGACGTTTGATGCAATCCAGACTATACGACAAACATTACATATATATAAAGCGATTGTATTCTATCATCCTTGAGTTTCACTGTGTAATATTGTCACGGGGCACATTACCCGGTAGACAACATAGTATTATTTCGTTAACAGTTAAAATGATGGGAAACATTGTTGAATGAAATGCTATAGATTGTTTGAGAGCTCACTTTAGGTTATTATTAGCCATCTTGTAAAAGTTCCTGCACCATCACTGGCACTTTATAAAATTAATTTGACCATGCAGAATATGAAATTGGAGTTCATTCCTCAAAGATAACAAATTATCATCACAATCTGCAGTTCAACCAACACTGCACCAACAGTCACACCAAAAAGATTAGCTAATATTAATTAATCTTCAAATTTGCTTAAAAATGGTTAAAAAGAAACCAATAACATACAAAATGATCAAAAAATACTGAGCTACACTTTTGAAAGACTTTTCCCTGTTTTAAAATGATTTTCACATAATTTTGATTCAAAGTGTAATGCAGACCTGTGACTATATCAAACTGAGCCACAGTACTGATGACAACACTTAGAAATCAAACCATGGGCATATCCAGTGAGGGGAGGGGTAGGGGCATCTGACCCCCAGGAGAAAAATCAAGTTGTCTGTAGTACATTTTGACGTGTGAAGAACTGGCTCAGGAGCATTATGGGAGACGAAAGATTGACTGGATTATGGCTAATGAGTGTGCATCGAAGTTCCGTGAAAGAACACCATGAGATATTGACAAAGAAAATCATTGAAAAATTATCTGAGACAATTAATGTTTACATAAAAAACTATAATTGAGTTATGATCTTAATTAACTATGTAGTAGGTCCTTAGATTAAGTGGTTGGATTACTATGTTAATCAACAATAAAAACAGTTTCCTCAATAGTTTGAGTTTCATCTTGTAAGAAATCATCATGTTTGAGGCCCTTACCACACTTCCTAGAAACCAAAACAATTTGTACCCCCTCCCCCTGTTCATATTTTGCCTCCCCGCCCGCCCCCCCCCCCCCAGTTCTGATCATGGAAACGTCCTTGAATCAAGCCCTTTTATAATTCAATAACTGTACTCAACAACATTTCTCAAGCCTTCCTGAATCATGTTAGATTTCCTAAACAATTTAATTGTTATGGTATTTCTCTACACATCCATTACATTTAAACAAATGTCTTAAAACTACAAAAACTATACAAATGCTTGTAATAATTTTCACTATTCAATATTAATTAACTTTCCTACACCTGCAGATCTAATCTTGTTTTGACTTGTTTAAGTAACAAAGATAGATACATGGAAAAATGATTTAACGCAGGTAAAAATAAACAAAAAACATGCTAATAAAAATCAATTAAAATTAACCAACCCATCACTAACAAAAGTTGAAATAAAAGTGGTAGACCACAGGAACATCTGATGCAATTGTATGGGTGCCTGCATGAACTCAGCTACATGTTTCTATTTTCATGAAGAAAGGCGTAACCCAAAGTGTTTTTTTTTTTTTTTTTTTTGGCTGCATTCCTCCCTTCAACTTTGGTGAGTAGTTGTTATATTTTATATTTCCTGCTCATAAATATTGACTCAGAGCATTAATACCTGAACGAATGTAGTGAGTCAGTTGCATAAAATCTTCTAGGGCTTTCCACTGAGGTAGTGCGTCAATGTAGGACGATGTTTCAAAGCCTTCAAAACGTCTCCCTACATTAATGCGCTACCTCGGTAGAAAGTCCTAGAAGATTTTACGCAGCATTAGTACCTAATCAACTGTTGCAAAAAAAAAAAAAATTCCTAATATGTTGATTTAAATATTGTAGTTTCTGTGCTTTGTTTATATACATTCAGAATACAACATTACTGACATAATACTCACGAAAGAAATTAAATCCTACATTTTTCCTTGATAAGATACCTTAACTCAAGAATTGAAAGCAATAAGCAATTTAATAAGATACCTTTAAGCAGTCTAGCAGGCACAGTAATGATGGGGTCAGGACTGTGATTTTTTTAAGTAAGGGGCTGCTGATGTGGTGGTATAAACAAGTGAACAAATGGATACTGATAATAGATGCATGATGTGAAAACAGTAGAGGACTGTGAACAGCTGCAGGGTGATCTGGACAGGAAAGCGAGCTGGGTTGGTAAACATGGGATGAAAATAAAAGCAATGAAGAGAAGAGGAAGCTTATTAGGTACACAGATAAAAACTAAAGGTTGATTATGATTATAAGGTGGAGAAATAATTGCTTGTTGAAGACTTGAAATGTAATATCTTGGCATAAAATTTGATAACAACCTCAACTGGGCAGGACACATTGGAAACGCAGTAGGAAAAGGTTTCGAAATTCTGCTCTTGTTGGAGAGAGTGATGAGGGGATGAATGAGAGAAGTAAAGGAATTGGGTTACGAAACTTTGGCCAGAATAAGGTAGTGTAGTATGGGACCCACATTTTGAGTATCACAGGAGTTGGTGCAAAAAAGAGTTGCAATCAGTAGCCATTCGATAAAAGAGGTGGAATGGGATTCATTGGAAGACAGGAGGAGGGTGAAGAGGGTCACGGGAGTGTACAAGGCGTATTTTGGTGATGTGGCATGGGAAGATATTTGTGTAAGAATTAAAAGTAATGCATGGAAGTGAAAAGATGACCATGATCACAAGCTGGTACTCAATTTCAGGCACAAGGATGTGAGAAGATTTTATTTTGTAGGAAAGGGTCTCAGGAACTGGAATAAGTTACCAAGAGAAATGATGAATAATTTACTAAAAATGTTGAAAGAATTTGAAGTTTAACTTTGTTGAGGGCAAAAGTGGATGGGTACAGGAAGGGATAAAAATGGATGTGTGGGGGGATTTCCATTGGAGCATGCACTCCATCGCAATTAAATCACTAATACTAAATATATAGATGAAGCTGTTAAAATAATTATAGATCAGGATACAACTGGATAGATGAAGGTTAATGCTGTAAAATATTAAAAAGTCACTAATAAGAATGTTACTGGAGAACTGTAGAAGTTAAATGAAGAAAGTAATAGTATTTCCAAAATAGATACATAAACCAAAAGTAATTATAGGGGTAGAGTCTTGACTAAAAGAAGGAACACTAAACAATCCCTTCAACTGGGTGTCAGTGATGGGTTACTTTCCCTATCCTTCCTTTTTTTCACTTCCTTTTTTCATTCATTAAAACATTGTTAGTAGGCCACATCATTCTGTTACAAAACTATATGGGTTGACACTACTTTCATGAAAATGGAGTCATAGTGCAATTAACTTACTATAGTTTCTAAACGATGTTGATTTGATTAAGTAAAACTTTAATAAATCTTGGTGATATCAATAACTGTTCAAAGTACATAGAATAATTAGAAGTTATTCTGTCATAAATATATAACAATATTACAAGAGTAAAAAAAATTAATATCAAATACTATAAAACTCATCTCACCACAATTTCTTCCCAGAAACTAGAAGCATTCTCTTTTTTTGAAATTTTTATCTCTGTAAGGCAATATTGTTCACCAAGATCTTTAATGCATCTTTCATAATCTCTCATCTGGAAAATTGGCCCTGTCAGTATTACCTTTGAGGAAAATGAACCTGAAAACAATAAACCATTTACACCACTTAACTCAATTTATTATTCTTACTCCTAACCTCTCGATATTTTTAATTAAATTTCTTCACTCAAGTTGTATGAAACTAAAAAATCTGACAAGAAAAATTTCAACATAAACATAAGTGTGAATAACTTTTGCCAAATCATTTAACTGTTAAATCAGGAGGGACCTTTAACATAAGAGGAAAATCAACTTGACCAAAACTAGAATCCTAAGATTGAAATTCCCATACAGTGGATGCAACTAGGAGGGTAACACTCAATTGTAGTTTCAAGTCAAGATTAGTGCCCAATGGCTTAATCTTTATATATATATATATATATATATATTTCATTCTGTGAGGCAGTCTCCAGCTGCGCCCATAATGTTCTCCCGTTGACGAAGGGTTTATCCCGAAAATTACTTTATTATTTGTGTTTGTGTCTTTTATGTGTGTTCGTGCCCCACATCCATCATATAAAGGTAAGTTGTGGCTCATTTACCAATCTTAATTTGATTCCTTTCCGCTACTTAGCATCTTGATTTCATTGGTACTATATATATATATATATATATCCGCTGGGAAGACGAACAAAAAAATAAAAAATAAAAAAAAACACAAAAGAAGTGCAGTATTTAAGCATACAGCCTTAGTCATGCAGAAGTGAGACACCAGGCGAAGTCAGATGTGTACACGGAGACCGCTGTCTGGTGAATGATGTCGCCGGTGCAGATGGTAATGTAAGAGGGGAGCTCAAATATTGGATCAATAATTGATACTGTTGACAGTATATTATCATCGAAAATGGTAGATCAACATAATAACTGAGTGAGGATACATATATAAAAATAAATTTTGAAAAATTATAAGTGAAAAATAAAATATAAGAAATGTAAATAGTATAGATAATAAGTGCTGGGTCTGGTGGGAGGAATTTATTGGAGATTGAGGCCAGGAGGATGCCTGGTGTCCAGGATATTCTGATAGTCTAGTTCCCGTCTACGTAGTTCAGAGGTGGTTGTGTTGTCAGGGAAAACGCTGATTGCCCTAACTGGGAAACAGATGTTAAAATTATTCAGTTTGTGGGAACTGGCATGTTTTGCAACTGGATGGGCCTCGTTGTTGGTATATACTGTCTGCCTGTTGCCATTCATTCCGATAGCTAGTGGGTTAGTAGTGAGGCCTATATATGAGCTGGAGCTCTGGAGGCATGTAAGTTGATATATGAGGTGTGTTGTCATGCAAGTAGCATGACCAATGATGCAGAATGTTTCACCAGTGGTAGGATTGGAGTAAGTGGTAGTGGCTGGATCCATGCTGCATGTTTTGCAGTGGGGTCTGTTACACGGGAATGATCCTTGTGGTAGTTTGGGGGAATTACTGGGTGAACCAAGATATATTTTAGATTTGGTGGTCTGCTAAAACATGCGTGGGGCAGTGGGTAGGATTTTATGGAGAATGGTGCGTATCCCGGAGAAGGAATGTAGGAAGTCATGCCCATGGCGAAGGATTAGGTTAATAGACTCGAGACTAGGGAAGAACAGAGGGATGAAAGTGGGGCTGCAGTTAGTTTCAAGGGGTACAGCCTTAGAGTGGTTGTGTACAGGAAGGGCTACAGCATGAGAGATTTGTTTGTGTACTAAGTCAGGAGGGTATCTGCAGGAGATGAGAGCTCCAGACAGGTTTTCTGTGTATTGGGAAAGAGATTCTTCATCAGAGCAGATGCACCTTCCACGGACGGCTGACGGCCAGACTGTAAGGAAGGAAACAGGAAGAGAGGAGGAGGGTGAAGAGTTGTGTATTGGTGATGAGGCATGGTAAGAAATCGGTGTAAGAATTAAAAGTAATGCATGGAAGGGAAAAGATGACCATGATCACAAGCTGGCACTCGCGTTTAGACACAAAGGTGTGTGATGATTTTCTTTAATAGGTAAGGCCATTAGAGATTTGAATAAGTTACTAAGAGAACTGATGAATAATTTGCCAAAAATTTTGAAACAATTTAAAGTTGAAATTTGTAAAGGTGGGTACAGGAAAGGGGGGGGGGGAATGGGTGTGTAGGGAAATTGCCACTGAACGTATGCTGCATCGCAATTAAATCAAAATGTTATTTAAAATGCTATTTCTTTTCTTCTATAATGAACTTGTTCATAAAAGAGGGATAAAAATAAGGAAGGAAAAGGAAAGTAAATTTATCAGTTACCACAGATGTAGGTAACAGGGCAAGTAAACACAAACACACTTTACAATAGTATGTGATTGCAGCTCTCAGTGTGAACTCATCTGTCTCTATTGCCATATCTCTCACTTCTAAGTGACATGATTAAGGTTTATACCAAAATATTGTAAAGTGTGTTCATACTGGTTTTTTTGTCAAGGTTGTCCTCCCTCCATCTGAAGTGAGTGATGGGGTGGTTACTTCCCTTTTCCTGCTTTGTTTTCATTGCCTAAAAGCATTTTAATTGCCTCTATATTGGAATCAGATAAAAGTATTTCATGCATTTATTTCAGTTAATGTAACCAAAAATATAACTGTTGTTGATATATGTTAGAAAATGAGAGCTTATCTGATTACGTATTGCTATCTTACTTACAATGTGTATAGTTAAGTCCCCAACAAAGCATTGCTCCTGCTGACTGCCATAAACAACAAAGGAGAAGAAGCCACAACATTGTGGTCTATCTGAAACACAGTGAGGTTAATGAATTATTAAAACCAAAACACTTACCAATACATTGGAAAAATGTAAGTAAACAGCTCTTCCACAACTACCTGAAAAAAAGGCAGCTCTTTGAAATGTTGAGTACATTGTTTACAGGAATGAACAGATATGTCCTTACTCCAATAAATTATGAAAGCATGTTATGTTTCAACAGATCTAACATAATGGTTGTACACTATAAGGAAAAAGAGGGACATCAACAATTGTTTCACAGATATCTGTAACGTCATGGGAAACTACAGCATAATATAAAATTCATCCCCATAGCAATGGAAGAAGGAAACTTAAATCATTGCCAGTGGAATAAGAAGCACTTGCATGTTTGTTCTCAATTTGTTTGCTACACTGGTACTGTAGAAAATTATTTTAATATTTTCTCAAGTAGGGAGACAAATATGTAGTTCTCAATTAAATTTTGGTTTAGGATTCTTTGGAAAACCTATGGTGTTGAATCTGAAATTAACATTCTGAAATCTTCAGAACTATTAAAAGAAACTAATCTGACTGTGAAATCACCCCTTAAATCATGTTCCCATCCAAATTCTGGAGGTAGAATTTAAACTAATGTTACCGGTGTTAAATAAGTTAAGTGTTGGCTATAAATGGGGAGATTAACAGGTCACATAATAAGATAACACAGGCGTGGAGATCAGATACCGGTTTGACGGAGGACTATTTAATCCAGCAAGACTCCGCTCATCAAGATTAACTTTCCTCACCCAGGTAACAGAACTGCAGTATGCAGATGACAACACCTCTCCAGCACATACTCCTCAGCAGATACAACAGTCCGTAAACTACTTCAAGGACGCATATGACCGTTTTGGCCTGACCATCAACACCCGAAAAACTAAAGTGCTGGCGCAACCTGCCCCTGGAGCTACAATCCCAGACTTTGATGTTACCATCTCCGGCACAGCCCTTGAGCAAGTAGATAGCTTCTCCTACCTTGGAAGCATTCTCTCTACACAGTGCACAGCAGAGAAGGATGTAGAAAACAGAATTCGTGCAGCACACATAGCCTTTGGACGACTTACTCGGCGAGTGTTTCTAAACAAAGATCTTAATTTAAGCACCAAGCTGATGGTCTACCAAGCTGTAGTTGTCTCCACGTTGCTGTATGGGTGTGAGACATGGACACTCTACCGGCGAGATATTAAGAAATTGGAGCGATTTCACCAGCTAAAACTTCGCTCTATAATGAACATTAAATGGGACGACTATGTGTCCAATATTAGAGTCTTGGAAAGAGCTCAAATGTATAGCATTGAAGCCCTCATCATCAGCCACCAACTTAGATGGGTTGGACACGTTCAGCGTATGAGCAACAGTAGACTCCCTCGCCAACTTTTATATGGTGAGCTCAGCACTGGCAGCAGACCTCGCGGTGCCCCTAAGAAACGCTACAAAGATCAGTTCAAGAAGACCCTGAAGAAAACTAATATAGACCTTACCACCTGGGACAGCATCACAAAAGACCGCGTTCTATGGCGCAAAACTACCTCCGCAGCAGTGGCACGTTTCGAAGAGGAGCGGCGAAGTCTGGCAGCTGAATCTAGTTTAAGGCGGAAAGCCCGACAAACCCTACCGCGCCAGCCACCCACATTTGGGTGCAGTGTGTGCGGACGGCTGTTTTATGCAAGAATCGGCCTGATCAGCCACCAGCGCACACACAAATAAACATGCAAGAGAGTAACATAAACTCGGAAACGAGTATGGCCGACGACGAATAAGATAAAAGTTGTTTGGAACTTTATTGAAAGAGAAATCAGTGTATCACCCCTTGAACATAAACCTGTAACTTTAAACATCAATACTGTACAAGTAAATCACCACTCTTCCATATGAAATTCTTTTAATAATTACTTATTGATGGTTGATGAAAAAATAAATTACTTATTACTAATACAAATGCTGTAACAATACTTAATTCCTTGCCATCAAATGGACCATGAAGTCCCATTTCCTACCAGTCAAAATGTAGTTAAGATTTATTAAATCCCTCAAAATAAAAAGTTTTTTAACAATGAGGTCTTTTTCTCATATTCTGAAACAATGTGGCATCAGTATTAGCAGAGTTATCAGTTATATTTGAAACAGTTCTTTTGAAGAAGGTATCTTTCCAGAATCAGTCAAGAAGTCAGTAATCAAAATGCTTTGTAAGAATGGTGATACCTTGGAGACTGTGAACTGCAGACCCTTCTATCAACATTTTCAAAGATCTTTGAAAAAGCAATGTCACAGAGGTGTCTGCACCATGGAGGAAGGAATTCCTTCCTCCATGGTATGCAAATCTATACATTAGTGATCAACTTGGTAAAGCACAGTTTGGTTTTAGGTAAGGTGTTTCAACAGAATCAGCAACTTTTGGTTTTCTAGATAAAATATTGGAGGCAAAGCACAATATATTAAATTCCTTAAGAATCTTCTTTGATCTGTTAAGGCCTTTGATTTTCTTTATCATAAGATTCTCCTAGGTGACTCAGAACACTTTAGTGTTAGCGGTAGGCCACCTTAGGGATGATTCTGCAGTTCTTAATTTACGACAATGATCTTCCACTTGTATTATTAGATGGTAGTGAAAATATGGTGCTTTTTACAGATGATAATAGGATATCATTGAAACACCCATCAGTACAAAATTTAAAACAAGAATAGGAGACCCAGTTACTTCAATTTGATAAAAAAAAAAAAAAATAAAGCAAAGGAGAGTTTTAATGTAAGTTCCGAAGGAAAAGCATTCAATGAAAGCACTTTCACAAAATTGCTTGGTGTTTATATATATGTATGTATCATATTGTGTTGAATAGTGAGTTGAACTGGTAGGAACATATTCAGCAACTTCTTAATTCACCCTTAATTCTGCAATGTTTCACTGAGGATAATAGCTAGAATAGCTGAAACAGAGACAAGGAATTTGCTATAGTTTGCATATTGTCAGTCCACTTTCATTTATGTTATCTTGTTTCAAGGAACCACTTCACAAGCTCATAAGATATTTAAGACACAAAAGGATGCTCAAGGAATTACTTGTGGGCCAAAACCATGAGCATCATGCAGAAAGCTGTTTAGAAATCTAGGTGTACTTACTGTACAATTCTAGCACATTTTAGATACTCCCTAATTTTTGTAGAGAAAAATCCTGACTGTTTTAATCTTAATGTTGATATTCATAATACTGTGAATAAATATAACATTCACGAAGATTACAAATCATTGTCAGTTGTACAGAAAAGGATAACATTCATTAAAGCTTCTTTATTTGCTGTCCTACCAAAGGAAACAAAACATTATCCATGAAAACCTAACAGCTTTATATACAGACTGAAGGAGTTTCTGCTTCAGAAACCATTTTACTCTGTAAAGGAGTTCTCTTCTTAGAATTTGGTAACTAAGTATGAGTGAGAAAATACTACACATGTGGAGTATCGAAGGGGAAGGTGATAAAGTTATTTAGAATAACCAATGCAGCAATACGTTATCTGGAAATTTTACTCATATATAGCAACTAACAAGAAATGATATGTATTTTCAATTAACAATGGAAATTGTCTAAACTAATTGGTTTTTAAGTAACTAACTGTTATCAGTAGTTGGTAATATTACTGGCTTCTTAATAATTCTATGTACTGTTCCCCATCCCTAATTCTGTTCTCACATGGTATCAGAGTGAGCATATCTATTCTAATTTAAAACCCTTCAAGTTTAGCCTATAGATGTGGAAAGGAAAAATGGTATTTGCTACATTCATTTCCATGAAAAAAGCTTAAAATTAAGATTATTTTCAGGTTTAATTTGTATGACCTAAAAAAATTTAAAAATATGTATATATTTCAATTTCAAGTTGTATTAACCAATGTGCATGGGGCAAACAAAGGAAAAAGTCTAAAAAATAAAATCATCAATTAATGGAAAGAGATAACTCAACTGTTTCTTTTGTGTATCAATGACATTAATGAAAATGTTGAGTCACATGATAATATTCTCTTTATGACACAACACTTTTAATGAAAGGTGAAACTGAAGAAGTTCTTCAGCAAAGTATTAATAAAACCACTATACAGCTATCTGCATGGTCCAAAAACTGCCATTTAATAATAAATTTTGATAAAACCATTGCAGTAAATTTCAATACTGCTCAAAACAGGAATTCTGCTAACCCACACATTATTTTGAACAATCAGACTTTAGCAAACAGATTAGACTCAAAATTTTTAGGTTTATGGATTCAATCTGATCTTAAATGGAATAGACATATTCAATATTAGAACCATGGGCATATCCAGTGAGGGGCAGAGGGGGGCTGCTGCCCCCCCTTAGAAGAAAAATTAAGTTGCCTTCAGTACGCTTCGACGAGTGAAGAACTGACTCAGGAGCACTTTGGGAGAGAAAGATTGACTGGATTATGCCTGATGAGTGTGCATCGAAATTTCGTGAAAGAACACCGTGAGATATTGACAAACAAAGTTTTTGAAAAATTTTCTGAGAATCTGAGACGATTAATGTTTACATAAAAAAACTAACTGACTTACGATCTTAATTAACTACATTTTAGGTCCTTAGATTAAGTGGTTTGATTACTATATTAATCAATAATAAAAATAATTTCCTGATTAGGATTGAGTTTCATTTTGTAAGAAATCGTCATGTTTCAGTCCTTCACCCCACTTCCTCGAATCCAATTTGAGTTTCCACCCCCCCCCCCTAGTTCAGATCTTGCCCCCCTCAAGTTCTCATCCTGGATACGCCCTTGATTAGAACTCTAAATTAAATCAAACCTGTTAAGCATTATGTATCTTAAAATTAACCACTAGTAAACAAACTTTAAAAAATGCATACTTTGCCTATTTTCATTTGCAAATAAAGTATGGAATTATATTCGGGGGTTTATCAACATATGCACTAAGTACTTTCAAAATTCAGAAGAGACCAATAAGAATAATGATGAATAACAAATCATGGGAATCTTATAAACCCTTATTTAAACATATAAATATTCTCCCACTATCGAGCATTTACATCTTTGAAAGCATTCTGTTTTTTAGAAATAATATCATAGGTAAAGATGCAACTCCAAAAACAAATAATGAGGTACATGAGCAATTCACAAGGAAACAATTAGATTTTCATATTATGCATGCAAAAACAAAAATGTATCAAAATGGAACATTTCACATATGGATTAAGCTTTTCAATTAACTACTGTATAATATAAAAGCAACATAATAAAGGGGAAATTTTGAGAAATCGTTCAATACCACTCCTTTTACTCTGTAATAGAATATTTGAATTATATGAAATAATTTAATGTAAATATCTTAATTTATAATTGACATGTCTGATATCATTATGTATTTGGTACATGTATATAATTTAGAGGACAATAAAAGACTACCGGTACAACTACTAGCACGACAGCTTGTCGACATTAGGACACCCATTATGATCAAAAACTCTAAGTATAATTTTTAATAAAGTAAAGAATTTGAATTTTTTTAAATAAAAGAGCTAGGAAGATTAAAGTAGCCTTAAATGTGAGAGAAAAATTTGTTTAATAATAATAACATAACAGGTTAATAGTAATTTGGGATTTAAAGGGAGAAAAACAGAATTTTAATATTGAAGCTTTATGACTTTGCCATGTGGGACTTTTAAAAATTAATAGCCCATTAACAAGTAAATGTACAAGAAATTTGTCATGACTAAAAAGATTCTAATTAAATTAAAAGTTTTGGGATTTTTGTAATTCACAAGAGAATAGTGCTTCCCAGCGGAATATACCGAGATACCAGAACATTCAAGCCAGAGAGTATATAATGCAGCCATTTTTCTATGCCACTTCAACCAGTATCAACCTAATGGTCGAACAGTAAGTGCCTTATTACACTAGGCCACCTGGAGGCGCAGCCAGCCACTCCACCGGTGACGCTGCTCGAAACTGGACATTGACTGTTATGGAGCTTATTACACTAGGGCAGCCAGTGGCGTCGCCACAAACTGGCAGCCAACTGGTTTGTTGGTAAGAGCATCAGGGATTGGAACGAATTACCAAGTGCAGTGATGAATAATTTATCAAAAACGCTTAAGGAATTTAAAATTAAAATTTGTAAATCGGAAAAGTAAATGGGGAAGGAATTTAACATTCCAAGAAAATTTAAAAAGCTACGGTAATTAGAAATGCTTCTTGCTTTACCCTTTTGTCTTCTCTACACTTTCACTTCCATTCATTCCACAATGACATTCTGTAGTTCACTGGACATATTGAACTACACAATTCGCATACAATGCGAGGATAAAAGCAAACAGAGGGCTCGGTTATGCGAGTGGCTGGCTGGTTGCGCCACCAGTTTCCTGTACGCGTCACTAACAGAGTCACCACTGGCGTCGCCGCCAGGCAGCCTAGTGTAATAAGAGGCTAAGTGTCGAGAGAGTACCAAAATGTAACTACAAAAAAATCTTATTCTCTCTTGCCTCGGAATAAGTTTGCGGACACTAATACTCTTTTCAGAAAGGAAAACTTTATTCTAAATTGCATGGCAAACTGTTAAGGAGTCAACAATAGTAGTGTTTAAACAATCCAACAGGTTTGCTCTAATTTGGGGTACAAATCTAACTATATTTGCAAGTTGAGTTAAGATATATTTGCAAGAATGAATGCTTTTAATCACTGTTGAGACTTGAAGTATAACCTGCAATTTTCATATGTGGTTTCGAATGTTCCGATTCAGCCTTCATTGATATTTCTAACATGTGCTCTGTACCAGCAGTAACTACATCAAATTTTCAAAAATATATCTAATTAGTAACAGAAGTGACTTTTTTTATTCGTATGTCTAACTTCTCCACCGTTGTCTGTTACGGTAAGAGAACTAAACAGATCGGCCACCAAAAGGCATTATATAAATCCAGCACTGTCTTCAGGAAAGGTATCAGAAATATCACATAACAGGCATCACGATCAAGTTTATGTGCGAATGTTGCAGAACCTCATTGCACATTACGGCATTACAAAAGCCAGACACTTCAGCAATCGTGGGAAGAAATACACTTCTGTGCCAGTGTGTGAAAATTGCAACTCCAAGATGGAAATATGTGATTACAATGAAATTTATTTCACAGATTATGGACACAACAATACACAAATGATTAGAATTACAGTATTGTACTTACATCTTGACCATAAGAATTCAGTACACTGTGAAGCCGCTACGAGCTGCAATAACTGTTTCTAGACATCGTGGCATGGAAGCAAAAAGATGAATTAGGTTATGGGAAACACATTGCCACACAGTTTTTAGGCACGACCTCAAAGCATTGACAGTGGTTGCAGGACGACCAGAACCAACAAGCTGCTGATCAACCATAGAATAGATATGTTCGACTGACAACATATTGGGTGAAGTTGCAGGACAGGAATGAAGGCTTGCACATTTCACGTGGGCTGGGCATTGTCATGCTGAAATATGGAAAGTGAAGCTGCCTGCAGGAGGGTCAGTGTTTGGCCTCTAAAACTTTCCTGATATAGTGGTTACCATTCAGATTGACATAGGATTCGAGATCATATAATATAGCCAATGGTGCCCTTAACCATCACACTTAAAACTCAACAATGCAATGATTGAAATTGTGTTCATTAAGACAGTGTCTAACACAAACACTGTCATCACTGTAGGGCAAGTTGAAGATGGACTGGTCCAATAAGCACGCTAGTGATAGCGTTCACGTATCCATTACGGTCTGAAGTGCTGGTAGTTCCTGGTCAGTGGAAGCCGAGGAATAGCATGCGTGCCATCAGACCAGCTCTCAACAGATGGTGTCACAAAGTAGACACGTGCATGTGTAGAGCTGTTGAAGTGCTCTAACGTCGAGCCAACGCTGTGGACGAAGAACTGTTCACCCCGCGCTGTTGTGTATGAGCCGCATTGTGATGGTACTACAAACCCGTTCCCAGTGACCAATTATTCCTCGACGATCGTACACACTCGTATGCTTATATTGCACGCATTAACATGAACGAGCTATACAGATACTGTATTCATCATCATCACCCTCAACAGTTTCCAGGCACAAGGCTCTCCATTTCCTTCTTTCATCCCATCACCTCTCTGTCACCACTTTGTTCCAGTCCTCTCCTCTCTTCCATACACACTCCTTTCAGCCATCCATATCTTGGTCTTCCTCTGGGTCGTTTACCATGCATCTTAATTTCATGTTGTTTTTTTTGGGGGGGGGGATTCTCTGAGCCTTTATTTTCTTTACATGTCCATACCATCTCAGTCTGGTTCTTTCTACCGATACTGAATTACAATTTTTAATTTCGTTTTGTCGACTCCGGTCACACAAAAGATGGCGCTGTTGGGCCTATGTGCACGTCTTATTTCTGAAATACTATTCTCTTGTTATGGTTTTACAGTTCTACACATGCTTTGATTTTGGAGTGTTCATATCACTCCTTCCAGGTGTTGCAAGTTTCACAAAGTTATATAGTATTTGACCTGTAACTAGAATCAGGAGGAGAAGAGCCTCCTGCAAATTTAAGAGATGATAAGGTGCAGCAGGCTTTTGGAAATATACATATACAAGGGGAAAAAATGATTCTGCTGTGAGGTAGTAACGGTGAGCGAAGTGTAAGATCTCTTTTGCAGGATCATTTAGGCACTGGTTACCGGGTAACGTTTTTTTTCAGTATTAGATCAGAATGTAGAGTATATGTGATCACTATGTAGGGTGTGAACGAGATGGTTAAGAAAGGGAGCGTCCATAAACTACGTGGCCTCATTTTAGCCTCCCTTGGACCCACCTCCCCTCCAACGTAGCCTGAAGTGGCTTTTGCCTCTACACTCCGCCCCTCTCCCCGTGTGCCACATAGCTTTTTCCCTGTGCATTTTGTACTGTTTTCTCTTCACAGACTATCGTAAAATTATTGCCAATGTAGTAAATACAAGTGATATTTACATATGTACTTTACTATAATTATAAATATTCTGATTGAAATGTTGACACTAGCCACTTTTGAAAATGGTTAATTATTGGAATAAACCTCTTCATTCTTGAGGTGATATTAGAAACATTCTCCTTAGGGGGTAACCATAAATTACGTGAGGTATTTTCCGGATTTCCGAACCCTCGCCCCCCTCTGCGTGAGATCTGGACCTCCCTCCCCCCTCTGGTGAGATGTGGTCCGCGGTGAGACCCCTCCCCCCCCTCACTGGTGAGATGTGTTCCGCGGTGAGACCCATCCCCTCCCCCCCCCCCCCCTAGAAGTCGCCATCGCACTTTTTGAGACCTTTTTTTTAGGTCTCACCCTTCCAAAGCCTGTTACACCCCCACTTTTCTCGACGAAATACCCCCATAAAATCGACAAATCGACTTTCGCGTGTTTTCTAGACATTTTTTTTTTAGCTCTACGGTCCAACAATAATTTCCAAAACCTCACGTGAGATTTCCTTTGACCCCTCCCCCTATTTCACCTCACGTAATTTATGGACGGCCCCTTATTCATCATTGTTCAGTAATTGATAAACTAGAGCAAACTATACTACCTGACGCTAAAAAAAAAAAAGAAGAGCTGCAATTTTTTTTTTTTTTTTGCTTCAGTTTCGTCACCTTTGTTTCTGCATTTCCAGGAAATGATTCTTTGATCGGCTTGAACGATTTCTATAACACATTGGATAGTGAAAACTCGTTGGAAAAACATTTTCAATAAACATCATAAAGTTTATTGTGCAGCACCACTTCACTCTTTGAACTTGAAATAACATTTCAGCGAACACTATAATTAAAGTTGCACTGAAATTCACTTGACAGAACAAAATTGGAATTAGTACATCAACGAGTAGTGTGGTCACAGCTTTATTTCAAACCATCAAAACAATACGTACTGTCACTGCATTGGAAAATCCCGTGTGATATTCATAAGAGAATTTGCGTCTAAGTACGGCATGTTTAATATTTTCGATTAGTAGTGCGTCTTCACGTGGCGGTTTGTTCAAAAGCGTCGGCTGTGTGTGTAAAACGCAGTGCTATGACTAAAAGTCTTCAGGTCACATACATGCGCAGCATTTTTAGCATATAGGATATCCAAATTACATACAAAGATAATTAAATGACGAAAATAAATATCCTCATGCTGTTGTGTGTTCTGTACCTTAATTTACTGTAACTATGACAAATAATATGAATGAAAAGCTACGTGGCTTGGCTCGGAAACACCCCCTCCCCCCACGTAGGCCCCACTTCCTCCCCCTGCCCACTAGACCCAACACGTAGTTTATAAACGCTCCCAAAGTGCAGCATACCAGGGTGTAGCTTCTGCAGCTCTTTAAGTCGTTTAATGGGTCACAGATGAACCATACTGTGAGACTGGTAAACGTGGAGACATAGGAGCTGCATTTGAAAGGCAATAGTTGTGTCTTGGGAGTTGCGTCTGTCGACACCAAGGCGATTTTGAAGAAATGATCCCGGCTGTTACCTGAACCATAGAAAAACAAAATCTGGAAGGCTCTAGGGTAACAGTTCAAACACCAGGCTAAGTTATCTTTGAACCACGCTAATGGAAAACTGTACACAGTTGTGTATTATATTGCTGCAGCAACATTTGATCTCTCCTTCCGTTCGAATTGTAGATACAAAATGTCTTTGTAATAAACAAATGTTAGTAGTGGTGGTTAGAGAAGAAATCTGCAAAACAAAACACCTGTTATGGTCCATATGACGTCATCTGCTGATGGACAATAACTTTTGTACGCAGTTTTTCTTTTCTTGTCAGGGTTCATTTATTCCTTTCTATTTTGGTGCGTTTTATGGTTTCTCAGGAATTATCATTATTCACAATCAACAAATGATCTACACGCAAAGAAGTGCAAATGACCACTCACTAATTACTCTTGTTTCCGCTTAAATGTGCGACGTTAAGGCTTTCAGTTTCTCAGTCTTTTTCGACGATGCAAATGTCGCATGATGGCCAGGTTTCTGGCTGATCTTTGGTTCACTTCATGAAATTGAGGTTAGAATAATTTAATTTGGAATATATAGATGCAATGAAAGAGAAATAAGTACTGATAATATCCTAACCTGATACTGGAAATATGTTTTTAAATTCACAGAAAATATTTATTGTTCTCAGATGATAAGGAGAACTGAATAAATACATTACAGATCATTAGATACCCTATTTCCCGAAATACAATTAGATCACAAGTTAGAGAGGAAAAAATGAATTTCGTTAACAACTAAATGAGTCTGGCGTTCCATTCGATTATTCGTCTCTCTTCCTCTGTACTCATAGAGTAGGTAAGTAAATAAACTTGCTTTAAATACAGGGCGTTCGCCGGGAAACGCAACCCACTGTTAGCGCTACAAGGAAGAAACTGCTCCCGGCGAGCGAGCGCTCAGTTTCCGGCATTGTTCGACCGTCGGCCGCGGACTATTTCACAATAATTACGCTTCATAAACTTCATAAACTTGTGTGCTAAGCATTTAAATGTGACGTAATTCATTAGCTTACCTTATAAAAGATGCTGGAAGTGTTGACCCTCTTGTGTAATGCACATTTCACATCTTCTGAACATATTTCGAGACACACGCTGCCCTAACTGACTTAATGATTTTTTGGGTGACTGTTCTAGTCGAAAAGCGATATCGTCAATTTTCTCCTCTGTGAGAATACGGTTGACCGACAGTCTCTTTTTGTTAAAAAATGAACCCGTTTCTCTTACTTTTTTAACCAGACGCAGAATTGTTGATTTAGCTGGCAGGAAAGCGCCAGGATATTCGCGACGAAATTTACTGCGACACTTTTTAAACGACTTCTTCTTCACATATGTATCGTAGAGAAATATTCTTTGTTGCAAACTGTAACGTACCATAATTTTACTCACACTCAAACACGGTACAGATTAATAAGAGTATGAAGCCCCAAACCAGCCAAACCGCAAAGAAACGTTTATTCACAACACTGATTAATAAGAGACTGAAGTCACAAACTATCTACAATGCAAAGAAACCGTTCTTAACAATGTAAGGGTCACTGCACTGCACTGTTGGGGCAGCGGAGGTGTTAAACAGTGCGGTGATTCACGGTGCCGCGTGGCGGAAACTGCTGGCTGGACTGACCGAGCAAGTTGCCGACGGCAACAGACTGGGAGGGTAGCGTTTTCCGGCGAACGCCCTGTATATGCTTCGTATGGTATAGCACACCAAAGTATCAGACGCAAATGGACTCAGAGATGTGAAGGATAAACTAGATGACTGATGCACATACAACTATCCAACAAGCGATACTAGCCTCGTATTAAGGAAGAGCTTCCTGAAGTCTATCGAACGTCATTATTGAGGGTGCAAATATGTCTGGGCGCAGCAGAAACCCAATTAATGGTCTTCGCTTACTATTTGCGACCCGCAAAACCATTTATCGCTTGACGAGCATAAATTGCATAGCTAACATGATGAAAATATGCTATGCCGTCATGATAGAGCGTTAAGGCACCGCATTTGGGAGGCTGCAGAATCGAATAAACGTTCGGGCATCCATATTTCGGTTTTCCATGGTTTTCTGAAACCACTCCAGCCTCAGGGCATATGTCAGAAGGGTTTCTTTAAAAAGGCCAAGGCCAGATTTCTTGACCCAGTCTTTTCCCGCCGCTAGTGAACTCGACGTCGACGAAGAATAAAGCTATAAGCAAAAAAACATCATAGCCTCTGATAATGTACTTAAAGGTGCATAATTTTGATGAAGAAGATATAATGACCGTATTCCCTCATATGGAAGAAGAACTTTGTTTTATGATACTTGCTATAAACAAAATGTTCAAAGACAGCCACAGCAGAAATTTACTGCTGCAAGTAATCTGTTTGTCAGATGAATTGTTCTCGGGAAATTAGACGAGTGAGATCACCGCCATTGTCAAGTGACGTTACAAACGTTCTCACTCGTCTAGTTTACAGAGAACATTTCATCTATATACGTATAACGCCCAGAAAGCCTCCAAGCTTATATAAATCTGTTTGTTATTTTCTTGTAATCTCCCTTGAAGCATATATTTGTTATTTTTTTATGAACAGCCGAATGTTTTCTTTCACTTTCCGCATTCATTCATTTTTCTACCCTCTTATCGACCTTTCACGTTATTACTGAATTAATCAAACAATTCTGAAAAACCTTATCGATCAGTAAATGAACAAGAAATAATGTTTATACTATAATTTTTCTCGGCGTTGTTTATTTATAAACGTTTCTCGGGAAACAAACCGAGTAATATGTTTATACTTTCTGATACGTGCCAGTATCTATTCTAGATGTAAACGCAGGAGACTTTGATTTTCTTTCACACTGCTGAATAATTTAAATGGCAACGTCAATAATGTAGTAATTAACTCTCAGTCTCATGAAGCACTTGAATTAAGTAGCTACTTCCAGATTATGTAACGATGTTGTATTCGGCGTGGGCCTAATTGTATATTCACGACTTCCTCTAACGTTGCTGCAGACCTATCTTCATCACTCTAATGACTTCCTGACCCACTGGAAGTGTTTATTATCGTTTTTCGAGCGTTCTTACTTTGAATTATTTCTCTGTTAAGTGTATTCTGTCAACACTCTTCTCTCAATAACTTGTTGCAGACATCCTTATTTAGAAATGGAAAATTCGCCTCTTCGTTAAATCGCGTGATAATTTATGCCTTATAGTATTCTAATTGTTCGCCTGTATCTGTCAAGCCTTTCTGTCCACATATGCTTTACGCATACCAGCCTATCTTCCAATGATTCTCATTCCTAACTCCATCGAGCGTGGTGGTGTAACGGCTAGCGTTCTGGTCTCGCATTCGGGAGGACGGCGGTTCGAATCCCCGTTCCATGGTTTCCCAAATCACTTCAGGCAAATGCCGGGATGCTTCCTTCAAAAGGCCATGGCCGAATTCCTTCCCATTCCTTGCCCCCCCATCATTTCCCGTCTCTAAAGACCTCGCTTTTAGAGAGATGTTAAGCAGATAAAAAAAAAAAAAAAACATTCCTAACTCCATCAAGTCAGCTAATACTTGTGTTCTGACGTAATTTGCAGAGAAATCTAGCTGCCCTTCTAAGCGGTTTCAGCAACTACTGAATTTGATACCCAATAATGTCGATTCGTTACCATCCCCAATACTCAAACCGCAGTGTGACCTAGATTTTGAGGACCATTTCCCTTAGTTCCTCGATAGTGTCCTATTCAATTTCCCCCGTCCCCTCCTCCCTACAGATGCATGACATGCAGCCTTTCCTGTCCTGCCCACTGAGTATTATCACACGAAATGGCGAGATATTTACGTTTTCTGACTTCCAAATCAGCGACTTGCTGACTGGTGTTATACGTACCAGAAAGTAGCTGGGGAAAATACTTTACCATCGTTATTTTTAGATTTAATCTAAATGCAAATCTGAATGAATTTTTTCAGTTAAAATATCTAAAATATGACTTTTGTCAGTTGCTTTGACATCTTTTAGTTATTTATTGCAATAGAAAACCCGTTATATATTCATATATCTTATGATAACTACAAAGTAAATATAATTATGACCAATTAATTACACAAGATAAAACTACTAGATATACAAAAACTAATAATAAGTCTCAACATACAACTACAAAAAAATAAAACAAATTGTTACAGGAAGTAAAAAGACAGAAACAAATAATAGGCGAAAACCAAATAATTATGGCAGTAGTTTATACTAAGACCAACATTGCTGACTCCATTCACGTATTAGTTCTCGCTTGAAAACAGCGATGCTGTCATTGAAAAAAAAAAATCACGTTGAGGGGGTATACTATTCACTGTATGCGTTCTAATGCCCTGCTCGCCCCATAGTATGCAGATGTCGTCGACCAAACAGATCTCTCAACCGCGTACTAGAAGGACAACGAAAATACACATGTCTGAGAATCTCAGATCAATCTATAAATCCAGAGATGACTTTATGTAGAAAAAGGACATCATGGACATTCCGTCTCAACTTCAAACGATTGAGACCAAGGTGGGTTCCAACAACGAACAGCGAAACATCTTTTTAGTAAAAGCCCATGCGACAACCTATAAGTTATTTTGAAGATTAATGAATCAGTGTGAACAGGTGAGGTAATCATACAACGCAGCAATACATCTTGAAGTGGGTGCCAGTAAACCCAGGCACTTGGAGGCCTTGGCGCATATATTATTGATTCTTATGGATTGAGTTTTTATGTTAGAAGGAGTCCAAGGTATGTAAACCCAACACATATCAGGATAGAGCCACCACCAGCTAGCACAGTGCCTTTGTGACTCCAGGATCCATGGTCTTCTATAATGTGCGTCCACTCGAACCCTATCATCAAATGGGATTGTGACTCATCTAATCACGAAATCTTTTTCCAGTCATCTGCGGTACAGGAGAAGCGCTGCAGCCGATTGTGTTTTGTTAGCAGAGGCATTTACGTAGGTTTTCTGCTCCATATGCCATCATTGCCAAATCTCACTGCACTATACTCACGGACACTTGACACTCTCTTACACAGTTTTTCCTGCCTGTCAACGCTAACGCCTCCACACAGACGTCGGTGGCCAGCCACTGCTTCGTCCTTGGCGGAAGATAATACCGGAAATTACATACTTACGGCCTCTGGATCTACGAATGTTGAATTCGCCAGCCCCGGCGGTGTAGGAGTAGAATGCTCGCGTCGCGTTGCAGTCCAATTCCGTCTCCGGCATGGACGATTTTAATTAAGTGTTGTGTCTGTCTTGTGTACTTTGTGGATGAAATATACTGTGGAAAATCAGCATGTAAATACGGAAAGAATCACTAGGGAGCGTGCACAAACTACGTGGCAAGGTCCAGCCGGGAGGATGGTGGGAGGGGTTACCTGGAAGCCTACGCTGAGCTACGTGGGGGGAGGGGGGGGGGGGTTTCCGAGCCAGGCCACGTAGCTTTCCTTTCATAACATTTTTCACAGTTAAAATGAGGAACAGAACACACAACAGCATGTGAATATTTGTTTCCCTCAGTTAATTATCTCCGTATGTAATTTACAATAGTCTGATAGTCTGACAGGAGAAAACAGTATAAAATGGCTTCTGGAAGCAAAAGGGAAAAAAGCTACGTAGGGCTACGTGGAGGGGAGAGGGGGGTGGGTTAACAGGAGGCCAAAATGGAGCTACGTGGTTTATGGACGCTTCCCTATACTTTAAGCTGACTATATGGCCTAATAGCCAAACATTATTTTTTATATATATATAAACGTTTAGCTCGTGAACAGTTTCCGAACTGGAATGCCCCATGCTTCTTGCGCCAACTGCCATCCCGCGTTGAAAATCTGTCATGCGGCCATAATCGCGTCAGATAACAACTAACGAGAGTAAAAATTAAGTGTAAAGCTAATTAATGATAAATGAAAGGGAGTACATCAGGTAGCTTGAAGCGTATAAACGTATAGTGATTCGCTGTCACGGAATAACCTGAACGCATAAGGACTATGTCGGACTGTATCGGTTTGCTGTTAACACAATGATTAAGTTGACACTGTGCGAATTATTTATACTAACAAGATTATTGATGTCCTAGTTGCTGTGTGTCAAATCATCGTCTGGAAGAATATAACGAATTGTGGTTTCTGATTTTGACGAAAGAAGTAGGTCATATGAGATATTGAATATTTACATGGGAGCGTAACTGAGCTATTTTTCAGGTTGCCAGAAGAAGTAATTTTTGTAGGGTGAGTCGACATTAGCCTTATCTGAATAACAAAGAATAAGCAAAATGTGTTCGGAATGAGTTGAGCAAAGGTTATGCGTAAGTTATCTTATACAGGATTAGTGTTTCAAACTGAAAAAAAAACAAAATGTATGTTATGTTTTTTTTTTTCAGATTTGTGAAAAAATACATGAAAAAAAACTTAGCACCCTCGTTTTTTTTTAAATTTGTTTTTTTTTCAGAAAACTATATATTTGATAAATTATAGTTTTATTTATGGAACTTACATTTTACATGTGTGTTTTAAACCTTACTAAATCATATAATATCTTACATAATGATTCATAAATGTATCTATATAGGTAACATAATTTTTTATTCATCTTCTATGTCGGAACCACATTCACTAGTATCAGTACTACCAACACTAGTTCAGTCGGAGTTGGAATTTTCTGTTTCTTCTTCTGTCCCCTCTAGATCCATAACTTCAGAAATAGTTACATTTTCTTTTACCGATTGTATTGCATGCAAAAGCTTTTGAGATTGCAATTTTAAATTGTGAGCAAAGTACACACTGTGAATGAAGACTGCGCCGATAGTTCTGTATTACGGTCTTTTAAGTTTGAATTTAAATATATTATCACACAAAATAGGAGCTTTATTTGTTTTAAATCATTGGTTTACGCCAACGGTTGCAAGGAAATTATTCATAATTACTGACAATGACTCAGTATTATCACTATACGCTGCGAGTTTAACAAGTATACGAATATAAGGAAAGCACAACAAGTAATAAAAAGAGGCAAAAAACCTTAGTTAAATTTCCTATTTTTTTTAATAGATTCGTAGGTCTACAGATAAATTTGTAGGACCTGGCAGCACTAGTTCAAATAGCGAGTATCAATCCAAACAATGGGAAACCTAGCCTTTTCGGGAAGTCCCCTTTCGTAAAAGAAAACTTCAGTCCATGTTACCAATATTTTTGTAATTTTTTTTTTTTACTGAACCAGAAAGTTATAGTAGATTTAAAAGTAAGATAAGTACTTAGTGTAAACTCTAAAACAGTCATATTAAATGATAAATGCCTTAAAAATTTGAAATTTAGTAGTTATGAAAAAAAACATGTCCCAGAAAAAAACATGTTTTTTTTCACAGTTTTTTTTCATGTTTTTTTTCACGTCAGAAAAAATTTTTTTTACAACACTATACAGGATGTCCACAAAGTCCTGCCATCGTTACAATGATACGCACCTCGTAAACTACACGTATAAAGACATGCGGTTTTTTTGCAACATTATTCTACATCCCTCGAAGTTTTCTTTACGTTTCTTCTTTTTCACCGCCTTTTCCCAACACCAGAGCTCTTCTGCCTTTAATGAATTTTACTCACCATTACAAATCAGATGAACATTAAACGCATAAAAATAGAGGAAGACGCAATTAGAAAGTCCTCGGCACCCACTACATAATCACGCTACTGTCCCACAACGACTGTTGTCCAGAACGAGATTCCTCGAGAGAATGATACCCCTATCAACCACACCAGGACTAGACGAATAAAACTCCGGCAGGATAATTACAGCGATCATAATCACGATATAAAAGAGGAACTAACTGGGGAACATGGGACTACATGGAGAACTCTTATCGTTCAGGGTAGGAGTCTCTAAATGTGAAAGCAACCTGAAGAAATGCGACTATGTGGAGGACGAAACATGTGAGTATGGAGAACTACAAACACAAAACCACCTACTCCTCGTCCTACTCTTGTACGAAATTGTGATTCGGTAGAATTTAATCTTACCAAAAGACAACGCTGTTAAAGTCGCTGAATACAGGAGCGAGAAGATATAGCAAACTGCCCACTTTTTGACGAATCTGTGTATCAATTGGACATAATTTGTTTATGTAAGGATCAGTGCTCGAAATTGACCGGGCTTTAGGCGTAATTACGCCTTAATTTTTTCGTTTTACGCCTGCAATCTCATTCAAAGGCGTAGAAAATACTCGTAGGCATCAAAACTTAAATTAATAAAATAACATTTGAGAACTTCGTGTTCAGTTTTGCGTGTTCAAGGTTTGATTGAATGTAGATCGAAACGAGAAGTTAACACATGCTATAAATGGATTTTTTTCTTATTTGCTATAGTTAATGTTCCTTTCATTTACAGAAGTGCAAAATTAAATCACGAACACAATAACATATAACACTTAGGATCTAAAAAATTCAGGAAAAGCGTTAGAACCGGTTTCACAACCAATTTCTAAGCAAGGTAAAAGCACTTATTCTCAGATAACATTAAATTTAGGTTATAAAGTTAAAAAGGAGGGGAAAAAGAAAGATGGTGGCGAAGTGGCTCTATGACGTCATGAGATTCAAAACAGTAAATCAATGCCAATCGAAGGGTTGCATCATATAAAAAATGACATCACTTAAAGGTTTCAGGAAACGCCTTAAAAACAACACCACACCTGATAGGAAATGAAGTTTCCAGAAGTTTAAAACAAGTCTCAACTTAATAGGTCCAGAAGTTTGAAATATATTCAATGTCAAAGATTGACTGATTCCACAACATAATTTAAAAGTCGTTTTTACAACTAAATACTCCTACTATCAGATTCAGGTTGTACGATACATCAAAAGTTGTGGAATTTTAGATGAATTTGAGTGTAAAACCAGCTCACAGAATCGGAAATTATAGAAGAGATAATAAACACAAGAATTTCGCACTTTAGGAATTTTTCCTCAGAAACCGTGATATTTAGGAAAAAGAATCACGGAATAAAAATTAACATTTTAAGTATGCTCTTACCCCAGGAAAAAATTTCAGAACTTTCAGAAATAAAATAAGGTTGAGTTTTGTACACGACCCCAAAAAGTTGCGCAAAATTTCATAAGTTCTATATAAGACCTGGCCGCGCCATCTTCCCTCTCCATTATTTTGGCAGGCATGAATTAGTGAACACAGGCCTATCGGAATTTAGCGCAGATAGTTTAGGGGGTTACCTAACCTTGACACCAGTTAATCCGATGCTTAGCTTACAATGAGTTCATGTTGCAGAATGCAATCAGTGACGGATATGATAAAGGAGCTGGAATGGGATTCATTGCAAGACAGGAGGAGGATGATGAGGGTCATGGGAGTGTACAGGGCGTATACTGGCGATGAGGCATGGAAAGATATTGCAGTAGGTATGAAAAGTAGTTCATGGAGGGGAAAAGATGACCATGACCACAAGCTGGCACTAGATCTCAGGCACAAGGGTGTGGGAAGATTTTCTTTTTTAGGTAAGGGTGTCTGGGATTGGAATGAGTTACCGAGGGGAATGATGAATAACTTGCCGAAAACGTTAAAAGAATTTAAAGTTAAAATTTGTAGAGGGCAAATGTAGGTGGGTGCAGGATAGGGGGAAGTTGGATGTGTAGGGAAATTGCCACCGGAGCGTGTGCTCCATTGCAATTAAATTAAATTAAATTAATTTCAGTTATAATTACTGTCGTATTATTGAGCTGTGATAAGTTTCTGAAGTTCATGAGATGTGGCAACAGTGTAGGAGAAGTACCAAGAAGTAAAAAAACATTTCTAGTGCGTGCGTTAATCGTTTAACGAAGGAAGTTAAGATGTCTGGTAAAATTACTGACTTTATACCAGTTGTAAAGACAAGGAACAACGGTATATTAAATAAACTGAATGTTTTTGTATCGGCGATCTTGATGATAAATTGTGCTGCAAAACTCTTAGAATTCCAATTTTTAGTTTAAATGTTGATTTATTTGTATTTAAAAAGAAATAATCCTCTGACGATGAATTGGAAAAAAATCGAAAATATGTAGGAAACAAACAAGTTACCTCTGAAGATGAAGATCAGTGTGTAAAATTCAATAATTGTAATAACATATTTCACAATTTTGGTATATAATATACTGGCATACCATATTATTATTTTTTTCTAAACCTATTTACAATTTTAAATTGTGTTGGAGTAGGTTGTAAGCTATAAAATCTGTATTTTCATAATTATGATATAATTACGCCTGAAAATTTTCATTTTACGCCTGAGTCTGAAAGTTAGAAGTAACAAATACGCCTGGATTTATAAACGAATTTCTAGCACTGGTAAGGATAACGCTGAGAAATCTGCTGAAAGATGAAGGAAGAAGATTAGTGCGTCCCTGGATACGGAAAGTAAATACTCATCGCTGCCATGGTCAAATTTGGAGCAATTGTTTTACTGCCGCATACACTTGCTGACGCCAAGCATCTTATACCTACCTCCAGATCGTGCTACGTACTAAGAAAGGAGTGAAGTGTTGTCATCTGTCTGCAAAATATGCAACTAAGTTCAGTATCTGATGTGGTTTTTTTTTGTGAAATGTATAGTTTTAAAGCAGAGACTGGGGACAGCCCCGGAATTCTGCTTGATGGCCGCGTAAAATCACCTAGAAACCGCGTCCAGGACGGCCGGTATAATGTCCGGCCCCGTTGTATCTCTCCGCGCCTCAGTGCACTGAACCACACTGGTTGGTAAAGTTTTCTTTATATTTGTTGCAGATAAATTGTTGCGTCTGGTTGGCTATTTTTCTTCCGCGAGCGGTTCGGAAGTTGGGAGCTTGAAGTGAGTCTAATGTGAAATTGAAAGACTCAACTCAAAGTGGGACCGAGCGGGGTGGTGTAACGGTTAGCGTTCTCGCCTCGCATTCGGGAGGACGGCGGTTCGAATCCCCGTCCGGGCATCCAGATTTGGGTTTTCCATGGTTTCCCCGAATCACTCCAGGCAAATGCCGGGATGCTTCCTTCAAAAAAGGCCATGGCCGAATTCCTTCCCATTCCTTGCCCCCATCCTTGCCCCCCATCCTTTCCTGTCTCTAAAGACCTCGATGTTAAAAAGAGACGTAAAGCAGTTTAAAAAAAAAAAAATCAAAGTGGGAAAAATTCTTCAAATAAGGGAACTCGGTGTGGAAAAGGTACTGGAGAAATAATTGAACTGCAACAAATTGCGGTTACAATGTTACAGCTCACGAAGCCCGACTTAATTCATAGAAGGCCCTATGGGAGGTGCACGACTTCAAGGGCTACCATAAAATGCTGATAGTGTCCATGCCTGCTTCAGCATATACTTTTCGCAGAAACCGTCTCCAACGCTCCAAGCGGAGATAAGTTCTATAAGAGAAGTACTTTCCCACAGGATTAATTAGTATGACACCCTTCTTGCTAGAGTCCATAACCTCCTGACAATGACGGCTATGCCCTACATCAGCATCGAAGACTGCTACTGAGCGTTGAACCACTGACGGTGACTACTGTGCCCTGCACTAGTCTGTCTCTCCGCCCTACTCTCTGCTGCTGCTCCAATTCCGTTACTGCTCCGCCCTACTCTGGCTCTCGGTGGCCCAGCCACCTCTTTTTATATCGTCCGGTGACGACATTACTTGTGTCCTCTCAACCTTCCAGAACATTCTGTAGCGTCGGTCTTTTTTTTTTTTTTTGTAACTGTTTTACGTCTCTTTTTAACATCGAGGTCTTTAGAGACGGGAAAGGATGGGGGGCAAGGATTGGGGCAGGGAATGGGAAGGAATTCGGCCATGGCCTTTTGAAGGAAGCATCCCGGCATTTGCCTGGAGTGATTTGGGGAAACCATGGAAAACCCAAATCTGGATGCCCGGACGGGGATTCGAACCGCCGTCCTCCCGAATACGAGGCGAGAACGCTAACTGTTACACCGCCCCGCTCGGTCTGGCCGTGTTATCAGGCTCTCCCGCGGCACTTATCTCCCCTCGCTCGACCTTCTGGCTTTCTCCGCAACATCCCACGCGCCTCCGAACACGTAAACCCTACACTGTATTGCACAATCTGTCGCACCTAAGTACTTTTACGGTTGTTTCGCAACACCTCTCTAAGTACTTCCGCGATTATTTCGCGACAAAATTGCAAATTACTCAGCAGGAAAACTACCTGCCTACCTGCGCTTGCTGCATCCCTGCTGATCTCAATCGAAGACGATAATGGAGATCTACAGAAGGTGATGTTCTCTGATGAAACCACTTTGTTTGTGTTTGGAAGGGTTAAGTCTGGGTCACAATTACCAGCACGTAACACGACAGACGCGACACAGACATAAGTTTTACATCTATACAGCAACACAAACACTCACAGAGGTCGCGCCGTCAGGTAAACTAAAAAGTGCACGCGCGTATCTCCTCTCAACGTTTCGAAAATTTTCAGTAGAAAAACCAACCATGGTAGCAATTTTACTAGAAGAAGAAGAATCGGCTCGTGTAGAAGAGCAGCAGAGGAAAAGGTTTGCTGTGCATCCCATGAACGTAAACCGAAAAAAAGGCAAAGTCTACACATTATACTAGGAGCTCGTAAACGATTAGGGCAGGTATTTTAGGATGAGTAAATATGAGTCTAATCCAACGGTTGTCAACCTTTTAGCAGGCAAGGGCAACAAGGTGGCAAAACAAAGTAAAGGCGGGGCCACACATACAAATAAAAATGCGAAAACTCAGTTTTCAAATTTTATTAATACAAATGAAGTTACAAAACTGATCTTACATACTAAATTCAGTGTGTCGTTTGAGGTTGCATTTGACTGGCTATTTTTTGTATGTCACATTTCATGTTAGAAGTTGAAATACGTAATATATCTCTCAAATGGTCATCTGTGAGACGAGAAGCGTATTTATTTTTTCGATAATTGACGATTGAAAAGTTTGTTCGCATAAATAAGTGCTTCCAAAAATTGAAATAAACTGCTGAGCAAACTTTTTCAATTCGACAAAATCAGACGGCAAGCTACCATAAATTTTGACCAAATAATTCATCTCGTAAAAGGCGTTTTTTAGACTCTCATTGGATCAATCACAATCATTTGTAAATTACTGGGTACATCCTCAACATCGCATGAAAAAGGGTTAGTAAAAACCTTCAGTTTGTTCGAAACCTTCTCAAAATCACCAAATCTGTCACTAAATTGACCTTGTAATGTCTTTCATTTTATCACTATCCCAATTAAAATCAATGCCAGCTTCCTCGACAGCCTTTAGACAATTCGGGAAGTGATCTAATTTTTTTTTTTTCTTTAATATGTTTTATGAAGAACCGGTTTTTAGTTTGGAGCGCCTTTACGTCTGTATGCATATCAGATATTAGTTTGTTTTCCCCTTGAAGCTTGACATTCAGCGTATTTAATTCATGAGTTAAATCTGTCAAAAATCCAAGATTTATTAACCACTTAGGGTCTGTTAGCTCTGGAACACATTTACCTTTCTGATTCATAAAAGTGTTGATTTCTTTTCTGAGATCGAAAAATCTTTTCAGTACTGCACCTCTACCTAACCACCCTACTTCTGAATAATAAGACATCTTGATGATCTGCTTCCATTTCGGACAGAAACTCTAGGAATTGACGATGTGTCAACCCATTATTTCTGATATAGTTTACAGTGGATAACACGACGTCCATTACTTTTCTCCATGAAACGACTTTGGAACATAACTCTTCTTGGTGGATAATGCAATGAAAAAATAACGGGATTTCAGATCCTATCTCTGCCAATTTTGTTTTAATTCTACCCACCAGGCCCTTGTTTTGCCCACTCATGTTTCTACTTCTTTCAGTTGTAGACTTACCAGTTTTTCCCACGCTAATTGCATTGACGTCATTACCTTTTCTAAGTGGCAAAACAAATCTTCCCCCTTAGTCGTTCCCTTCAAACTAAATAACAGTAAAAGTTCCTCACACACGTTGAAGTAATTATCAATTCCTCGAACAAATATTAGAAGCTAGGCAGTATCTGACACATCATTACTTTCATCGGTAGCTAAGGAGAACCATTCAAATTGTTGTGCTTTTTCCCGAAGTTTTTCGCATAAATTAGCGCCCAAATCTTCAGTACGACGGGTACACGTTCTGCCAGATAAGCTTATATGTTCAAATTTATTTTTTTGATCTGGGAATATCTCTTCAGCCATAGCTAACGCACATTGTTTTATTAATTCGCTGTCGATAAACGGTCGCCCAGACTTGGGAAGTATTTCCGCCACCCTTAAACTCGCACGTATATCTGACTCGTTACTTTGAATTTGCATCTTAAAAACACTTTGTTGGTTCTTGAATGAGGATTTTAGTTAGTTGATTTTGTTTTTCCGGGAATCACCAACTAGGCATGCAAATTTTGCTTAATGCTCGGTATCATAGTGACGTATGACGTTATATTATTTTTGTATAGCAAGAGTTTTTTTGGCATATTAAGCATAGCGGCTTTCCATTGCAATTAAAAAAAAATTATAAATCTGTCCATGCATCGTTAAACACTCTATTTTCTTTAATTAACTTCCTCGTTTTGTAAAACTTATAACCAACAATGCCAAATACATGCTGTAAGAATAAAAGCCATGTTGGAAACATGTTACTTATAATTTCGTTATGTAATTGTATGAACTACCAATATCTCACACTTACCGAACTGTAAACAAAATAGTAAGTACTCGTAGGTCACAGAACAATAATTAAATCGTAGTAACAGGGCCGCGGCGGCGGCGTGTGCACATGAAATAACTTGTTTAACTCAATAGCTAGGCATACACACACACATTTGTGCGCCAGCAATTCCGTGGCGATCCATATAGACGATAAAATGTGTGTGTTAATTGTCTAACGACGAGCCGCATCACAAGCCAAATAACAATCCTTACGTATTTGAACGTGGCGAGCAAGCGCGACGGTAACCATACACACAGATATCTCACTTAACAATTTACTCGCGGCACATAAGACTTGGTTAGTGTCTAACAAGTTTAGTAAGATGAGCAGAGAATTTGTAGCTCATTTAATTGTGACATATCAGCAACATACTCCATTGTGAGAGGTGAAACCAAAAGAGTATGCGAACAGAAGTTTAAAAAAAATTAGGATATAGTGCATTGATAGAGGTTTGTGAGAAATATAATATACAAGTTGATAGTGCATTAATAAAAAAAGAAAATCCACTCTTTGCGGAGTACTTTTCGCAAGAAATATATACAAAAAAGATGAAAATTCGACAAGTGGAATAGGCGAAGACAAAATCTACAAAACTGATTTACGATATTACTACGACTTACTACTGTTTATGAGAAATCAACAAGAACCATTGGACAGTATCAGCAATATAGGAAGCCCAAATTATGAAGGGGAAGATGTATCTGTGCATTTATGGAATACTGAAGAAATCGAAGAAAATGCTTTTCAAATAGTACAAGTAGCAGTATATGATGGTGTTTATAATCTTCCTGCAACCACTTTTTTTTGTCATATTGTCCGTTTCTTTTTCATTTTTACAGCTCTAATATAAGCAGCTACACGAATAAATACTTTTTTTGTGTAAAACTTAAAAACATGATTCTTTTCAATATTGTTACGTCGCTTGTAACATAACCTCACTACACTTGGCTCGCGATGTTTTGGAACTCCCAGTGAGCCGCGAGCCAGGAAATCATGACGGATAAATCCGTAGACGACTACCATAAACACAACAATTTGAGCGCGGCGAGCCAGCTGAACGACAAATGTGTTGAACTGATGTTCCTGTGTATGGGCTCTGACAAGTACAGGCTCGTCGCGAGAATATCCGCGCGTAAATGTTTGGCGAGCTTACTCGCGCGCAAATGTGTATGTACATGGGCAGCTAATACACAGCCAGCGCGGACGGACGGCGGGCGAGCGAGAGAAGATTATTGTAAACGCTGACCTATTGTCCAATCATAGGAGAGAGTGGGGGAATAGTTCCCACTCGTACTTGTCCTGCTCTGTTCGCGTAGTTCATTCGCTGCGCTGTTAGATCGCGTTCACTCATTTATACATTTATATTTTATTATTTTATAATATGGGCTTTCGATATGATTTTTATGAGACGGACAAGGGCCGCAAATAGAGAGGTCACGGGCTGCGCGTTGCCGACTGCTGGTCTAGTCCATTGTAGCCAGAATAACTTAATGAAGTACGAATTAAAGGGAATTTTTATCATTAAGAGAAAAAGTAGCCTTTCGTTTACCGTATTTTTGACCCTTGCGATTCATACCACGCAGGCGAACTGACAGTTTTATTAGGCACTCGAATCTCTTTACTACCACTATTTCTTTTATCACTCAAGTGATAACGAAATGTTTATTCTCTAATAATTCCATTAATTTTCTGTTATTTATCTTTTTTAAAAAATCAACCGATATGCTGTCTGCACGGTTACATTACCGCGTTCATACAACCGCGCAGACCTCCCAGAGACATGCTCAGACGCGTGCCGATGCAGACAATGCTGTCTGGTGCCGACACGTTACGCTCAAGCGCGGTAGATACAGGGTGTCCAGAAAAGGACTCCCTGATTTCAAAATTAAATATCTCGAAAACAAAGATCGATAGAGGAATGCAGTAAACGGTATGTTTATTGTGACAGCTGTAAGAAGTGTATTTTTTTTTTGTTTGAAATGGCATTCGGCCGTGTTAGCCATTCAGCCAGCTCGATGTGTTTGTTTCTCTTACAATGTACAGATTTCTTACAAGTATTTTCTCTAATGTGTAAGGACGACACACGACGAACACAACACTTAATTAAAACCACCCATGCCCTAGGCCGGACTCGAACCGGCGACCCCTGCAACGAGAAGCAAGCACGCTACCCCTACGCTGCCGGGGTCGGCAGTAAGAAGTGTATACAGCATTGTGAAATAATTTAATTTAATTTAATTGCAATGGAGCACAGGCTCCGGTGGCAATTTCCCTACACACCCATCTTCCCCCTATCCTGCACCCACCTACATTTACCCTCTACAAATTTTATCTTTAAATTCCTTCAAAGTTTTCGGTAAATTATATATCATTTCTCTTGCTAACTCATTCCAATCCCTGACACCCTTACCTAAAAAAGAGAATCTTCCCACACCCTTGTGCCTGAAATCGAGTGCCAGCTTGTGGTCATGGTCATCTTTTCCCTTCCATGCACTACTTTTCATACCTATTGCAATATCCTTCCATGCCTCATTACCAGTATATGCCCTGTTAATAGTTACAAAAGCTGCTAACAGATGGCGCTGTACGCTCATATCAGCATACATAAGTGAAATAATCGTATGAAAACAATCTTTGCAAACAATCACATCACAATGTTTTCAAAATGTTCACCATTGGCACGTTTCAATGGTGGAACTGATCGCCCTGAGCTTCGGATCACTATTTAGGCATTACGTATGGCGATTACAGCGCCATCTGTTAGCAGCTTTTGTAACTATTATTTCAAACTGCTGTATACACTTCTTACAGCTGTCACGATAAACATACTGTCTCTGAAACATACCGTTTACTGCATTCCTCTATTGATCTTTGTTTTCGAGATATTTAATTTTGAAATCAGGGAGTCCTTTTCTGGACACCCTGTATGAATACAGAATACGCCGATGGATAATATATGCAACAGCCATCCTTATTATAATCGAGATTCAATAACTTTCAGTAATTAAGAAAGGCCATTTTAGCCAATATGCTGTAATGATATGTGTCAACGTCTAACTTTCACTCACGTAAAGAGTTTTGGTCTAGTAACCACCGAATACAGTTTTGCTTTTTGTCTTGTGGTTTTACGCATCGCCAACATCGATGTAATTAGAGGCAGGAAAGGACTGAGGACAAGGAAACTGAAGGAATTCGCCCTTGGTTTTTTGAAGGAACCATCCCGGCATTAGCCTGGAGTGATTTGGGGATTCGAACCTGCGTTCTACCGTATGCAAGGCTAGAGCCTTACCACTCACCCGACACGCTTGGTTTTTGTCTTCTGATTTTATTTATTAGCCTGTTTTGTACACATTGAACTAATAACCAAGGAACTCAAACCTTCTTTACCTTTAAAGAAAACAAAGAAAATTAAATTCTAAAACAAATATCCCATTCATACATAAAATTTACTTTAATTGAAGACTGTGTAGCGAGTTCAGTATTTTGACTACTTGTGCAACTTGGTAGAGAAAATTAATTTAACCACAAATAAAATACGAGTACAATATAATGAGATGCAAGTGTAGCAGCGCCATCACACTGGATCTGGGAGGTACGGGTTTGAGTCCTGCTCCCCGCGTTCCGGCAGCCCTGATTGCGGTTTCCCGTTATTATATAAGCGAGTGCTGGGACACTACCTAATTTACACCTCACAAATACAAATACACTTCTCATACACTACAAAAGTTACCGTACACGTTTTGCAGACATAAACATTCCTCCAAAAGGCTAAGCGCTTTTAAAAAATCGAGTTTGCTGTCGTATGTGCAGCTCAGGCCCGCCGCTAGCTGTTACGGCGCCCGCGTGCAATCCCGATTATGCCGCCCCCTGTCTTAAGTACGGCCACCAGCCAGTGGTAGATCTATGAAATTTCCGAACCGGGTCAAAAAAAACTGTGAGATTGCCGCCCCTTCGAACATTATTTTCCGCCCCCATTGTTGCCATCCCGAGTGTCGCCGACCACCCGAAGCATCTGTTGAGCGTTAAAAAAAAAAAAGTTCGCTTACTACATAATACACTGCAAATTTCGTCGTGGCGACAATGGAGTGACAACTATCGCGGTGCGGCGACTGTCGATCACTCGTTTTGCCACCTCGATGTGCCGCCAGCGTGCGGTGCACGCCTTGCACGCCCGCTTACGGCGGGCCTGGTGCAGCTCAAATACAGTTAGTGCTGGTATAAGCACTTAATAATAATAATAAAAAAAAAATTTAAAAATTAATTTTTTTAATAAAAAAAACTATTTCCATATTTTAGACACTTTAAGTTTGTTTAAAATGTTAAGGAACAAACTTCGCCTACATTTATTACGAGAACATGAAAGAGCATTTTTCAACTAAGAATTAACAGATTTTTTAATTCTGTTCTGAATTACTTTGTTTATACATTTTTGTTTGAAGTTGAATCCACTGAATTTTTTTTTTCATGAAATCTGGGATTGATAGTATTACAGACGTATTAACGGTAAATTTGAAAATTTTTAGTTGTATGAATTTAATGGTAACTTTCTGAAGAGCCCAAAGCTCCATAAACAATCATTTAGCTTCGGTGATGTTTCACAGTTGGTAATTTGACGTGATTGACACTTTTTTTATTCGTTCATCAGTTGGCATTTTACTGCCTACATCTTTATTGGTTTCGTATTATCTATTTCCCCTTGTGTAGTTGATGATGGAAAAGACCGTGATCTGTGTTCCGCGCTTTAGATTACAAGCTAAGGGGCCATCCATAAATTACGTCACACCTTGAGGAGGGGGGGGAGAGAGTCAACAAAGTGTGACATCGTGTGACAAGGGGGGGGAGACGTGTCATAAACATTTTGATGGATGATGTTGACACATCGAACGTTCCCAACACTATCGAAATCAAGAATGAAGTTACTATTATGCCAATATAAACGGTATCAAGGAATGGCTTCAGAATCTATGGACACATGATGACTCAACTTTGTATCATTAATTTGATTTTTATGTTTTTTTTATATTTTCTTAAATGTTTGATTCATTGTTGATATAATTTTTTAACTAGAAATACATAAAACATTTTGAAAGTGCTGTTTTAATTAATTTAATTTAAAATTGCAAAATATGTGACGTTACACGAGGGGGGGGGGGGCCACAAATGTGACAACCTGTGATATGGGCGGAGGGAGGGGTCCAAAAATCATGAAATTCGTGTGACGTAATATGTGGATGGCCCCTAAGCTGTAGGTTGAAACAACACAATCTCAATGCGTAGCAACTTGTAACCTTGTAACTTTCTTTACGATATTCTCAAGTCTATTTAGTTGTACAGGCTGTATTCCGTCCTCATAGAAATAAGATGTTTAAATTATGTGGTATTAACTTTCAAGGCGGCCGGGTTACAGGAAAGCTACATTCGTTCATTGTGAAGACCCAAATTGGGAATATCAAAGGGAACTAAATACTGTACAATGCATCATACCAGCTCGTTCGTAGTAACTCAAACTACCGCTAGATGACTCAGCCGAACTCGCTGTTTAAGGCAGAATAAAAAAATAATAACGAAAAAAAAAAAAATTATGTTATATTGGCGCGCAACCACTCTATGCTATGCTATACCAATTGACCTTGCGAAACGTGTCAATGGCTTGGTGCCCGCAAAAAGAGGAATGCAGCGGCGACAGTAAGGGAGACTCCATAAAATACGTGGATCCATTTTGGTCACACTTCCCCTCCCCTCCTCCTCTCCACGTAGTCTGACGCGGCTTCCCCCTCCCTCCTGTGTGGCACGTAGTTTTTTCCCTATTAATTCCAGATTTTTTTGGACTGTTTTCTCTTTTCCGACAATCGCTAAAATTATTGCGTATATATTGAACGCAACTGATATTTGCTTTACGTAATTTTCTTTAATTATAAATATTCTGAATGAAATGTTGACGCTAGCAAATTTCGCAGGAAGATGAGTTATTGGGAAAAGGCTCTTTCTCAGTTACAGTCAGTGATCCTTTTCTTCTTGAGGTGATACTAAAAACATTCTACTTATTTCATTCATCACTGTTCATTAATTGGTAAAATAGAACAAATTATACACGCCGCGTAAAAATACTAAGAAGAACTGTATTTTATTCCTTTCTTTTGCTGCAGTTCTGTCACATTTCTTTCTACATTACTAGATAATGATTCTTTGATCTGGTTAAAGGATTTGTATAACTCATTGGATAATGAAAACTCGTTGGAAAAACTTTTTTGATAAGTCTCGCAAAGTTTATTTTACAGCGCGAAACACTCCATACTTTTAATTTGAAATAAAACTTGACAGAACAAAATTAGAATTATTTTATCAACGAGCGGTGTGGTCACACCGGGGCGATCCCAATAAAAACACCTTTATTCCAAACCATCAAAACGACATTACCTGTCACTGCCTTGGAAAATTACGGCTGACTGTAGCCACTGTAAACGAAATTTGAGTCTAGGTACGGCATGTCTAATGTTTTGCGAGTCTTAATGCGGCGTCGCGTGTCGCTTGGTTCAAATGCGCCAGCCGCGTTCAACCCAACACTATGACTTCAAGTCACACGCATGCGCAGCCGGAGATAATTAAATGACGGAAATAAATAGCCACATGCTGTTAGGTGGTGTTCTGTACCTTAATTTAACTGTGAAATGTAATATGAATGGAAAGCTACGTGGCTTGGCTCGTTAATCGCGCATCCGCCCACGTAGACCAGCGTAGCTTTCTAACCCCCTCCTTTTTTTAGACGGAGCACGTAGTTTATGGACGCGCCCTAAGCAAATCCTGGCTGGTAAACATTTTGTGAATGAATTTTCAACGGAGCCAATTGGGTTGGTCACACAATTTTACAAACTGGCATAAGAGTTATTTGTTTATCCAAACTACTTAAAAGTATGACCAATTGTGACATACTATTAAACTCGTGAATTGTTCTGTAGTATGCTGAGTTACACAAACTACTTGCTTGCAGCATAACATTTCACTGTAAGTTTTGTTGCGTACCTAACACACATGCGCAGGCATATTTTTTTTTTTTTTTAATTTTACTATAGGCCTCGTCGACGTTGAGGTCATTAAGCGTGGGAAAGTACTGGAGACAAAGAACGGGAAGGAATTCGGCCGTAGCCTTTTGAAGGAACTATCCCGGCATTCGTCTGGAATGATTTGGGAAAACCACGGAAAACCCAAATCTGGATGCCCGGACGGAGATTCGAACCCGCGTCCTCCCGAATGCGCGGCCACAGCTTCACCTATTAACCCACCACGCTCGATCGCAGGCTGTTAACGTGGAGAGTGCTACCTTTCCTCAACAAATCCCTGGTGAGATTCTGACTGACGTGGTTTCCCGAAGATTAATGCTATTGTT
Source organism: Vandiemenella viatica (assembly GCA_031002005.1). NCBI lineage: Eukaryota > Metazoa > Arthropoda > Insecta > Orthoptera > Morabidae > Vandiemenella > Vandiemenella viatica. The sequence goes on along the minus strand of JARYHS010012519.1, from coordinate 170,699,266 downwards.
ATTGTAGTTGCGAAGAGTTAGTGGAAAATATAATGCCTTGTTCCTCGTAACCTGCTTGAGAGATGAAAGCAGGGGGAGAGTGAAATCTGTTACCGACACATTTATGCCCGCTTCTTCGAAACACACCTTGGCGACGAAAGTTATATCCCCCACCATCTGCATTTCGGAGAGATTCGGGATTCAAAGTTAGTAACCAGTAACCACCTCTCCCACCCTGCTGGCCAAATAAAGAATAGAGAAAATTTCTTCTATCACAAAGACTCGATCCATCTGGCCTAGTTTTGAGCGTCATGCTATGAAAATTGACTGAACAACTTTTGACACGATGCATCGTAACTCTTTCGTGAGAAATTAGTATTAATTTTCAGTTATCAGTAACAGTCAGCAACATATCTCATTTCTTTTGTCACCACTGCTACTTACATTTGTTATTGTTGAACGTAATTGCTTTCGATGCAGTTATTTGTTATTCGTTTTATACTGAAAAAAAATCACATAAATATTTGTAGAGTAATTTTTTGTAAGAAGAACCTAACATTTGGACTCAAAACGCAAATATAAAATATGTAAAGTTCCTAGAAATTGGCAGATAAATTTCGCCTAATTTTTGCGAACTATATTAGTATATAGATTATATCATGGTCAAACAGAGATTCAGGAATCAAGTTCTAGACTGTAAAACGTACCCAGGAGCAGACATAGACTCTGACCATAATTTGATAGTAATGAAGTGCAGGCTGAAATTTAAGCGAATAAGGAAGCAGTATAATCAGAACAGACTGGAAGTGAATAAACTGAAACAATCTAACATCAGAGAAAAATTTGCAGAAATGATAGACTTGGGTCTAAGAAGTAACTCTGAAAGGAGCTCAACCGAGGACGAATGGAACGTATTAAAGACCGAAATAGTACAAAAATGCTCAGGATGATGCAGGAAGAGAGCAGTACAGGCAATTTAGAAATCAAATAAATAGGAAATGAAAAATAGCAAAAGAAAAATGGCTACAAGCAAAGTGTGAAGAAGTAGAAAATGAAATGGTCGTAGGTAAAGTAGATGTTGCCTATAGAAAGATCAAACAGAATTTTGGAGAAATGAAGAAAAGAGGTATGAACATTAAAGATGCTGATGGGAAACCTCTTTTAAGCTCAGAAGATAGAGCTAACCGATGGAAAGAATACATTTAGAAACTGTATGTTGGGGACGACTTGAATAATAGTGTAATAGAAAAGGAAGGTGATGTCGACATTGATGACTTAGGAGATCCTGTTTTGAGGACAGAATTTAATAAAGCTCTGAATGACTTGAAAGCAAATACGGCAGTTGGAATTGATGAGATCCCTGCAGAACTTCTTAAATCCCTAGGAGAGGAAGGAATCGAAAGATTATTCAAGCTGATATCAAAAAGTTATGAAACAGGAGAAATTCCAACCGATTTTAATAAAAATATCATCTTCACACTTCCAAAGAAAGCACAAGCCGACAAATATGAGAATTATCGCACCATTAGTCTAACATCACATGCTTCAAAATTACTGACCAGAATAATATACAGAAGAATGGAAAGGGTAGTAGAAGAATAGTAGGTGAAGATCAGTTTGGGTTTAGGAAAAATCGCGGTACAAGGGAAGCAATTCTGTCTTTAAGATTAATACTTGAAGGGCGGATCAAGAAAAACAAAGATACTTTTATGGCATTTGTTGATTTAGAAAAAGCTTTTGATAATGTTAGGTGGGACAAGATGTTCAAAATTTTAAAGAAGTCAGGTCTAAAGTATCAGGATAGAAGAATACTCTATAAACTATATAAGAATCAAATGGCTATAATAAAAGTAGAGAATCACGAGAGACATGCATCAGTTAAAAAGGGTGTGAGACAAGGTTGTAGTCTATCCCCGTTAATATTCAACTTGTATGTAGAAGAAGCAATGAAGAAAGTCAAAGAAAAATTTCCATGTGACATAAGTTTTCAGGGAGAAAAACTCAGTATGCTACGATTTGCTTGTTAGCAGAGAGGGCTGAGGATATTGAGAAGTTACTGAATGGCATGAATAAAATACTGAAGGAGGATTTTGGACTGAATATAAATCAAAGAAAGACAAAAGTGATGAAATGTAGCAGAAATGATACCGATACTGGTAGATTAAATATAAAAATAGGATCGGATGCAATAGGAGAAGTAAGTGAATTCTGTTACTTGGGAAGTAAAATTACAACCGATGGCCGAAGCAGGAATGATGTTAAAAGCAGAATAGCACTAGCAAAAACAGCCTTCATGAAAAAGAGAAACCTTTTAGTTTCAAATATTGATCTAAAAATTTGAAAGAACTTTTTAAAACTCTATGTGTGGAGCACAGCACTTTATGGTAGCGAAACATGGACTTTAGTAATACCGGAAATAAAGAAAATTGAAGCATTTGAAATGTGGTGCAACAGAAGAATGCTGAAAATTAAGTGGACAGACAAAGTAAGAAATGAACGAGTTTTGGAAATGATGGGTTAGAAAAGAAGTTTATGGAAGAAGCTTATAGAAAGAAGAGACAGGCTGGTAGGTCATATTTTGAGACATGCTGGATTGGTTAATTTGTTAGTGGAGGGAACAGTCGAAGGTAAGAACTGTAGAGGAAGACAGAGATTAGAATATATGAAACAGATTATTGAGGACGTGGGCTGTAATGGGTATGTAGAAATGAAAAGGTTAGCACAGAATAGGAAAGGATGGAGGATTGCATTAAACCAGTCGAAAGACTGACGACAGCAAAAAAAAAAAAAAAAAAAAAAAAAAAAAAATTGGTATATTAGTCCCAACATCTTCGCAGATGATGATGTGATGCAGTTAACTCTGGCGATAACTGAGTTTCCTCACGGACCTATATTAGTTATACTAACAAGAGAAAATCCGCTGCGTGAGTAAGTTCCAAAATAGTTTTTTAAAAAAGATTATGATGTAGCAGCGAAAATCCGATGAAAATTTGAAATTTTCAAGATTACTGTTTTTATACATATATATATATATATATATATATATATATATATATATATTACCTTAAAACTCCCAACAATAATTACAACGTTTCGTTTCTTGGGCGACAATGCACATTGTTTTTAAAGCTGTACTTCTGTTCAATTGAAGATTAATTCACAGTACTGAATGCTTTAAACAGAAGAATTGCATAAACCAAAATTTCAGCAAACGAGTAAGTTCAACAGTTCGATTGTTTTAAAATTATTTACAAGTAAGATGTAAAATCTATTATAGATATCTATAAGTTTAGTTTGTGTTGAGAGAGGCGCTCACCTCTGCCCAGCGCTGTGGACTCGGGGACTGCTAGCCATGTGACTGCACGCAGACCTTCTAGTCCACGGCTTTTCTCGTCCCCACCAACCTCATGCATTATATCGCGTCAAAGTTAAATCTTTTTCAAACGATCGTTCATAAATTTACGATCCGACACGGCACGTGTAATATGCAGGTTAAGGTCGTAATGGAAGGACGGTCGCTTCTAGGAACGATAAAATACACTATTATTTACGTCAGCAGCACAATCATAAAAGTTCTTACTAGATGAACGCTTGCAGGTTTTTTGCTAACTTCTTCGTAAGAACCTACTAAAGGCAAATCGAAGAAAATAACAATTAGCATCTCTAATACTACCGCATTATTGTTTTTATACACCGGTAGCTATTTGTTTACTTTCCCACTTTAGTATTACGCGAAATGTTGCCTTAAATTACTTTATTGTTTCAAGTAACCCTTCCTTAATAATTTGTTCGTCCATGAATCCATTCTCCACAAGAAGAAACTTTCTCACTCCCATCTGATTAAAATCAATAATTAATTGATGGTCATGCTTATTTCTTCCTTTCTGCATCATCATCTTCAGGGCGTAATATATATATATATATATATATATATACCGCGTCTCCTTTTGGATTGTTCGTCTCGGTTTGTCCTCTGTGACACTAACTTCTTCCGAAAAAGATCTCTGCCAAAAGCAGCTCCGGGTTTTACCAGGGCCGGCGCTAGGATTCTCGGACCCCGGGTAAGCATTCTTAAAGCTCCCTACCTCCCCCCCCCCCCCCTCCCATCAATTTTTTTCTTTATATATTGTTTTTTTGATAAAGTCAGAAAATTTTAATGCGTAAAAATTAATAACGCCTTTTTTAAGGAAGTTTTTTTTTGAGATTTGATTTCTGTTTAGTTATGCATAGTGTTGTAAAAAAACTGTTTTTTTTTCTGGCTTGAAAAAAAAAAACATGAAAAAACTTTGAAAAAAAATATGTTTTTTTTCTGGAACACGTTTTTTTTCACAACTACTAAATCTCAAATTTGTAAGGCAGTTATCGTTTAAAATGACTGTTTTAGAGTTTATTCTAAGTACTTATTTTAGTTTAAAATCTACTATATTTTTCTGGTTCAGTAGGGAAAAAAAATTACGAAAATATTGGCAAAATTGACTGAAATTTTCTTTATGAACGGGGATTTCCCGAAGAGACTAGGTTGCGCGAGAAGGAATTACCATTCCCCATTGTTTGGATTGATACTTGCTATTTGAAATAGTGCTGCCAGCACTACAAAATTACCTACAGATATTTTAAAAAAATTAGGAATTTAAAATTTATCCACGGTTTTTTGCCTCCTTTTATTACTTATTGGGCTTTCCTTATATTCGTATACAGTACTTGTTAAACTCTCAGAGTATAGTGGTACTGACTCATTAAATTGTCAGTAAGGGAGCGTGCATAAACCACATAGCTCCATTTTGGCCTCCTGTGAACCCCTACGTAGCCCTACGTGGCTTTTGCCTACCCCCCCCCCCTCCCCCCCTCCCTCGCTCACGAAGCACGTAGCTTTCTTCCGTTTTGATTCCAGAAGACATTTTGTACTGTTTTCTCTTGTCAGACTATTGTAAATTACATACGGATATAATTAACTGAGGGAAATAAATACTTACATGCTGTTGTGAGTTCAGTTCCTCATTTTAACTGTGAAAAATGTTACGAAAGGAAAGTTACGTGGCCTAACTCGGAACCCCCCCCCCCCCCTCTCCCCACGTAGCCCAGCGTAGCCTTCCAGCTAATCCCTCCTCCCTCTGGACCGACCCACGTAGTTTGTGCACGGTCCCTAATTATGAATCGTTTCCTTGCAACCGTTGGTGTAAACAAACAATTGAAAAGAAGTAAAGCTCCTATTTAGTTTGATAATAGAGTTTAATTCAAACTTAAAAGACCGTAATACAGAACTATCGGCGTAGTCTTTATGCACAGTGTGTACTTTGTTCACAATTTAAAATTGCAATCTCAAAATCTTTTGCGAATAATACAAGAACAACCAGTAAAAGAAAATTTAACTATTTCTGAAGTTATGGATCTAGAGGAGACAGAAAATTCCGACACCGATCGAACTAGTGTTGGTAGTGCTGATACTAGTGAATGTGGTACTGACATAGAGGATGAATAAAATTATGTTACCTATATAGATACACTTATGAATCATTATGTGAGACATTATATGATTCAGTAAGACTTAAAACACACTTGTAAAATGGAAGTTCCTTAAATAAAACTATAATTTATCAAATATATTGTTTTCTGAAAAAAAAAATTTAGAAAAAAAAAACACGGGTGCTAGGTTTTTTTTCATGTTTTTTTTTTCACAAAGCTGAAAAAAAACAAATTGTTTTTTTTTCAGTTTGCAAGACTAGTTATGCACCCTGTACGGAAGGCTCCCTTCAGGGGTCCGGGGTACCTTAGCCCCGCATACCTCTTCCTATCGCCGACCCTGGGTTTTAATCCCAACAAATGCGGGTCTTCTTCGATATTTACAAACCCGGGCATTACAGTTTTGGCTTCTGAAGCATATAAATTAAAGATTATTTTAGTCATTCGGTTTTCCTCCATTCATTTTG